>JAANDH010000120.1:34829-316643 GCA_011799765.1 Nymphaea thermarum
ATATATATATATATATATATATATATATATATATATATATATATATATATATATATATATATATATATATATATATATATATAAGGACCCGTCATTATTTTTCTTCAAACTTTATTAATCTTCATGTTTTACATGATGGCAATCAACACAAAAATGAGTTTTACTAACTTAAAAGGATGATATTGATTATTAAGATTTTATTTGTGCATTGTAACACCATTTTAGATAAAGGTCTATTGTTTTGAGGACCAAGATTCACGTTTTCATTTTGCATGAAAATAGTATAAAATGTTAAAAGCAGGTGTGACAAATTTCAGCATACTTTTTCTACTCCATCTTTTGTAAGAGATCTTGTGGATCCCAAAAGCAATAAATCCAAAAATCATAATAAATAATAATTTAACATTAATTTCAAACTTAAGCACATTTGAAAGTGATTATGCGAGCGGATGCATATGAACGACACGAGACGATATTTTTGTTTTCGATACACAAGAACGATACGTATGAGCTCCACCGACTCAGTGGAAATCAGTTGAAGTAGGCAGGATCCGAAGGGTGGATCCGGTCCGATGAATAGTGTTTGTTGGGAGAAACTTCACCCCCAAAGCTCTATCTCCTCGATTCCCTCTGTTCACTCAATAGCCGCAGGCAACCCGAACCTCCGACGGCCGTAGCACCTATGACAGGTGACATCTCCCTCTTGCCTTCTTTGGTTTCCCTTCCTCCCCCCGACTCACTCCCTCTTGATCTATCGCTCCCTCAACTGTTTTCTCCTTGCCACCCACCTGTAGCCCAAATGCACCAACGACCTCTTATTCCGACTATTTTTCTCTAATTAAGCATGACCTCAAACGGAATGGACCTATGTAAAAAGAAAATAGAGAAGTGGTAGTTATGAGTAGTTGCATTCTGCATCATATTTTCAAAAACATGTGAAACATCTTTTTGTCATAATTTACTTTTCAGCCCCTTGAATAAACATGAGAGGGGCACTAAAAATTCAGCAGAAAACATGCATTTTCATTTTCCTTTTTTGTTCTGTAATATATATAAGGCTAGGCACCACCGGGCTAGGTTGCCGCCGGGTACCCAGTACTTGACCGGTCTCGGGCCTGGGCCCGGGTCTTGAAAATTTGAATTTCGGGCTTAACTTTTTGGGGCCAGCCTAACCTGGCAATTAGCGGGTCGGGCTCTGCCCCACGGCTGTGATTGTCGGAGCCTCACTAATCTTCCATAACTGGCATAGGGGTAAGCATCTTTCAGAAATCTCATGCAAACACTTTTAATCTACATTACGCCTGATTTCTGTGAGATAGAATGTAGTGTCCGCCCTTGTTAGTTTATGTTAACTTCTTTGATATGCACCACATGTTGGTTTTTGGAATGAAATGCACGCAGTACATTGGAGAGTCTGTGATATTATGAAAGGAAGAGTATGTAGATCTTATCATCATACTACATTTTCTTTTTCTTATTTGCTAGTTTTTTTAACGTATGTTCTAAACTTTTGCCATTGAGCCTTCTGACAACTGATATAGTGAACGAGCATAGTCCTAAACGGTAATCACTGCACTAGAGGTTTCTTTGTACATTAGGTTCATGCTTGCATTGTCGTAATGCTGCATTCTTTTCTAATATTTTAAACTTTTGACAGTTTTAAGTGCTATCATCTCATATTTTGTTTGCTCCTGCTTCTGCTCATGTTCTGATACAATTATCATAAGTGAATTTTTTCTGAGTGGATACTCATTTGATTCGCATGACTTTGTGCTTGTAGTTATCCACTCTTCTTCTGCTAACAACTGGTAACTTCCCTATTTGTAAGTGTTGCTTGTACCTTCTTACAGACTCTTTTTAGTTTCAAGGAAATTGTATGAACTCTTGTGAATTGTATTCCCCATGAGCAACTGAACTTTTCAAGGTATCCCCAAAAGCATTTTGTCATTTCCTTTCTTATAAAGGTAACTGAAGTTCTTTTCTTTTCATTTGTTACTTATTGTTGTTCTAATAACATGGTCGTTTCTTATGGCATGTTTGTAAACGAGCCGGTGATGTACACTGATTGCTATTCTAATGCATTGTTTCCCTCTTTTTTGTTTCATGTTTTGGATATTGATCACCTTCAGAATATGTTCTTACTAGCCGTTCATATGAATTAACTTAAGTATGATTTTTATTCCTTTGATCTTGTTACTTAATGCTGGGAACAGATGTTCTGTATATTCTATGTATCATTTCTTACAAGGAATATCTTAATTTTAGTGGCAAGCTTATTGTTGTCTTCTCATATGTCGTCTTGTATCTCATCTTTCGTTCGACCACTTGTTCATTCAATAAGATTCTTTATTTTTTAGTTAGGTGCCTTAGTTCACGCTGAACGTTGCCTTTTAGGTTTTGTTGGACCTCTGTGATGTTTTGAGTTTTGGTGCTAAGTTTCATCCTTTCTTCAAGATATTGGGGTTCATTATCAGTAGGAACAATGTATTTAAACTCTCACAAATTTTATTGTGCATCTTATTGTTTTTTTTTTGTCTTGGTTATTTACATGTGTCATTTCAACTTATGTAAATTATCTTCCCTAGTTCCTTTGATAAAGAATATTATCCAACTCCTATTATGGAATCAGTCGAATCTACTCATCGACCGAGAGAGAAGCTTTCTCCAAGAGAAAAAAGACTTCAAAAGTATGAATTGATTTTACATTGGTTAAATGTAAGAAAAGAGAGTTTGCCAAATGCAAACATTGTGGAGAACGATTAAAAGCAAGCAGTCCTCATGGAACTAATCATTTAAATCGACATATAAACTCTTGTTTAAAGAGACAAATCAATGAAGGAAAACAGAGAACTTTATCACTTGCAGTTAATGAATCTTGTGCTTCTCTATGTGTTCAAAAATTTGACATAGAGTCTATAAGAAAGTGAATGTCAAAGTGTCTAATAGCACATGAACTTTCGTTCAATTTGTAGAATATAAATATCATGACAAACTTCTCCAATTTTGCAAACCAAGGTTTGTTCTATTTTCTAGAAAACATTGAAAAGAGAAATCATGTCAATGTATAAGGTAGGAAAAACTCAATTTGAAGGATTTATAAATGATTCTACTTAGCGAGTTTCATTGACATTTGATATGTAGACTTCATAGCAAACATTGAGTTATCTATGTGTGACAGGACAATATATTGATAGATATTGTAAGTTACATGTTTATATGTTCAATTTTGTACATGTACCTCTACCACATAATGCAAATAGTTTGTGTGAGATTTTATCTAAAATATGGGGCCAAGAAGTTGATGAAAACCAAACAAGCCTAACCTTTATGGTCGATCGGGTTTTATTTGATTTTATTTTGGGAAATCGAGAAGAGACAAGTGGGTTCCGCATCATGTTCAAATAAATGCCTGCAAGGCCGGTAGTGCAATATATGAAACGCGCTTCCGCCGCCCCAACACCTGTGAGTGCTTCATTCTTGTTGGCTGCCTTCTTCTTGGGAATTCTTGTGGGGAACAGAGCACATGTAATTGCACCATCTTGAAGGCATCATCGCTAGCTCTTCCAATCGTTACATGTCTCAAAGATTGTTGTGTACTTATAAGACACTTATTCATGAATTTTTTTACAAAAATTAAAGTAGATATGTGAAATAATATGTTGATTTTTCTATTGCCAAAGAATTCCTGATGTCCTTACCCGAGTCAAATGAACTGGACCAACCCCCATAACTTTGTGGCCCTCACGGCCTCCCACACAAGAGGTTGGCTTGTCCACGACTTGTCAAGGGTGAAGGTACCTGACTAAATTCTCCTCACTTCACTTCCATTCCACGCGACACAACACGTGAAGGACGCGCCTTCAACGTCCCCTAGTGTTCCCTTTTTCACAATCTTACAAAGCTGCAACGAGTAATAAGCCGACCAAGGCAAATTGTTAATCTCAAGTTACTGATCAAAGAGCTTATCTTTTTCAGTCTTGCTAAATATTGGACAGCTGTTTTTAATATTATAGAACCAAGGACCTTCCGCTTTCCTCCCTATGCCGCCTCCCTCTCCCCCTGCTACATCTCCAATTGTGCGGTCTCTGTTCCCAAACTGTCAAAGGGTAGAACAGTAATTCGTTACTCGTCAACAAGTTAGGCGGCGTTCTTGTTTTTGGTAGTATAATATTGAACACAACAGAAACACACATACAAGAGGGACAAAATGTGCACTTACTGGCCTTTGAACTATACAGTACCAGTTTTTCGTTAAATCTAAGAGGGACAAAATGTGCGTGTTTTGAGTGGACACGACCCACTTTCATGATGGACATGAGACTCCGGCCGCGTACATGTAGCGTTGATGGGTTCCTTTCTCTATGCAAGGAACCGCTGAGTGAAACTAGCACAGTTCTCTGCACCTGGCTAGTACCTTACCCTCAAGCATTCCAAATTAACAAAATATCTTTTGCTGAGAATTGCGTCCAGTTGGCGAAATTCTGGTAAAAACTTGCCCAACACCGGCTCCAGGAGTCCAGGTCAGTGTGTTTTGCTTGTTAGAACGTCTAAAAGGAAGGCGATTATCGCAACTAGTTCTTCTTTAATGAGATCATTCACAGTTAAAAAGTACACTAACTTCGGCTTCGGATCCGAGTTCGGCCCCATCATATTTCGGGGTACGAAGAGAAAACCCGGCGCTAAAAAATTTTGGGAGAAAAATGTGAAAATATGTTCGACTGAGGCTTTATGCTGTGCACTGGAGCTCGTTGATGCTTTGAAGCTCCGGCCGCCACCGCCGTTGATTAGGCATCCTCGCCGTCGCCAAACCGGCCGCCGGCGAAGAGAGCTCTTCCAGCCTCAGCTTCGGAGCGACCGCACTAATTTTCTCCCCGGCGGCTTCCGGAAAGACTCTCGCTCCGGAGGTTTTCTTCCCGGCAAGGCACGAGGCGGCGAGCACGGATATCTCTTCGTCGGAGACTCTGGAGTTCATTCTGTCCATCGGGAAGAGGACGTAGAAGTGGCCGATCCTCGTCTCGTCGTCCGCGCGCATCGTCTGGACCCGGCGGTGACTCTGCAGTCCGTCGGCCGGCGCGACGATCCGGCCGGGGAATTCGATCATGAGCTCGGCGACGGGCCGGGGAGATCGGAACTCGAGGATGTTTCCGTCGAGGTCAGCGATGGTCACGACCTGAGAGTTGACGACGGAGATGCAGGAGAAGTAATTTCCCATGTTTGTGAGCTAAACTGATTGCAGAGAGCGAAATCCTGTGTTTCAGGTAAAATTCGACGACTTTGAAGTCCCGGGAAAGGGCAGAATGAGGGGAAAAGAAGAGGAGCTCGAAGAGGATATCTTCTTCCGTTGCTTCACGCTTCCTGAAAGAGGAAAGAGCAACAAATTTATAGGAAGCCGGGGGAGGCGATTGGCTGGCAATTCCCCGTCTCTGTCTGCTTATTCAATTACAAGATGGTCCCCCCGATCTTTTCTCTTTTACAGTGAGACTATGGGGGAATCAGCTGAAACAATGAAGGACAAAACCGTCCCCTAGTGGACAAAAAGCGTATGTTTCGACTTCAACGGTCTATGGATCGAATCGCGTACGCGTCTATCGAAACGTGGGGGTGGGAGTAATGAACTCCATCCAATTCAGGATTTCAGTTGGATCTGGATCCAAGTTTTGATTTTACCGGGGATCTGAATCCAGCCCGAGGTCCGGATAATGCATCCATTGATAGATCCGACTGGACATATGGATATGAAGCCAAGTGGAATCAAGATCAAGGTGCTCTTCCCTCCAAATTTGGATTTAAAAAATGACATCTGTTTCTAAATACATATCTAGTCAAATTTAGATTCCGCACACATTTATATCCAATATTCAAATAAATAATTGTGCGGTTCAAAGTTATATTAAATTTTGTCAAGATAAAAATCGGATCCAGATCGAATGCATATGAGATGTGGTCTTAAACTTTAGTTATCAGGATCCGGGATCCAAACCGTGTGAAAACCAGCAGCGTGGCACCCGCAGTTTCGAGAAAGAAGGTTAAAAACTTGGAGAATGCTTTTGATGTTGGGTTCCAATCAAAGTATCGGGTGGATATGGACAATCGATGCTCACGGAATGTACTTTATGGTGGGGACAGATCGGGTCCACGAGCACAGCGGGCGGTCCGATCTGCTTCCATCTCGCCCTGTCCTTTCCCGGAGTCCGGACTAGTGCATTTATGGTGTGAATGGATCACATCTGGCACCGGTCCCGCATCCCCCCAGTCCACCGTTTTCCTGACCCGGTTTTGGTCCCAGTACACCCCTCAATCATGAATATGGGTCCGGGTCGGTCCAAAATACATGAACTTCCGTGCAACCAATTTGTACCATAGTACTGGTTATAAGGCCATGGATCTGTCCGTTATTATGAGGATCCGATGCCCATTGGGCCTCACACTAGGTAGGCTTAATACAAGATCCCAGTTGGTTGAGAAGCAATTCTAAAATTTCAAATCCAAATTGAAATCCTTTATTTGTAAGATGTGCCAAATTGATTACACCAAAACTGTACATAATCCTTTCATCTTAAAATCTATGAATCACATTTTTATGAAGCAAGAGGACTGGTGCATTTGCTCCGCACCTCACAGAGATTTGAACAACAAAACTTAGCGTTTATCTCATCAAGATTCAAAGCAAAGGCGTCCAAGGGCGACACAATGTGGGCCAAAGTTATGCACTGATCAGTTTCTGTTGGTAGCCAATCTTGCGGAAAAGATTGCTTGCCGGCCGAGAACTCTAGCCCATACTGGTTATGATAGCGTGACTGCGACCCTACTATGCATGGATTGGCCAGCTATATATATAGATTGGCCACCCAGTGGAGCATGCTAGATGACAATAGTGCAGAGAGCACGTGGTCAGTTGCACTGTAGGTTGGCATATGAAACGCGCTTCCGCCAACCCAGCACCTGTAACTGCTTCCTGCTTGTTGGATACCTGCTTCCTTCCCTCCCTGAGTTCTTAGAGGAAACAGATCACATGTGATTGCACTATCTTGGTTTTCATTACTCAACAACCAAGGCATCATTGCCGGCTCTTCGAATTGTGATTGATTGCCAGCCGTGTTGTCTGCTTCAATTTCCCAAATGGTATTCAAAGTTTACCATCGAAGCTTACAAATTTTTTATGTATTTTAGTTTTTCAAAACGTAAAAATTGCAAAATGGGAAGAATTTGGAAAGCGAAAAGCGTAGCAGAATTGGTATTGCTGCTTCATGTTGGTGGAACTGCGGAGGGACCAGAGGGTCCCTAGCTATCTAGCTTCTAGAGATATGGCTGCAGGTAGCGAGGCAGAGCGTCCTCACCAATCACCATGGCTGCGAAACTTGATTAAGTACTAGATATGGCAGATTAAACCAGAGGGATGAAGTTTTCCTGTGCTTGGATGGAAAGTTTCCAATTAATTTATTTAGTAGGCGATTTCAGTTCATAAAAAAGGTACTACAAATTGAGACAATTGGTAGTATGATGAACAATACATAAGCACTTGAACCTGCTTAGAACCAGCTAAATTGTAGTCGGTTATGTTCTTAACAAAACAAGAAGTTTGTACCAAGACACTTGGTACCTAGCCGGAAGTCGTCTCTGGGCGTCTTCCTTCTCTAGTATGATGATCATCTCCGGCGTCGATCTCTGGCATTTCAGGTGAGGTGCATTTCTTCTCTGAAGTGAGACGCACTGTTCTGCCCCGTATTGATGGTTTCCTGCTGTCCATCCATCCTCTGGCACGCTTTGCCCCTTTGCTTTTTGGTAGCAAATACAACTGCACTCCAGCTCCGGCTCTTCCCCACCATCCTACAATATGGTTTGGCCCTATTGTCGCCCTCCTCCTTATCGTGAGATGGAGCAGCTCGCCGGTGTTCCGGAGCCTCTGTCAACTGCAACACCCCATGCCTCTGAGGAAAACGGTGGGAGCAGAAGTTAATGCCACTGAGGTTTTCCCAAGCTGTGTGCAGCGGGAGTTTGGGGTTCAACCAAGGTCGTGTTATGGTGGGCGAGAGATGCCCGTTTTAGAACGACAAGGAATTGGTGGGGGGACGGCGATTGCAGCAGAAGAAAAGAAACAATCTGGCTTTTCTTATCTGCACGGCGTTGTTGATGAGGAGCATCCGGTGGACAAGAGAAACAAGTGTACTCCTGATTTCTCAACCCTCACATTAGAACAAGGAAAGGTAAATGAACTGATCTCTTTAATCAGTGCTTATGATGATGTAACTTGTTTCATGCTTGACATCCTTTACTAAATCGATTCTTTTTTGCGGGTTTTGCTTTACTAAATCTATTCTTTTTTTATGGGTTTTCCTCTTTCTTTTTGTTACATTGGAACTAAATTTTTACTCTTTTTTGCTTGCTCTTTCTCTCATAGAATGAAGGGTTGGAAGTATCGTTTTTGTGAAGTTTGCTGTTGAAGCAGGATCAGATCTGGAAAGCTCAAACGGCCAATAATCTTCAGCTTAATAAGAGTCATTATCATTTTATCAAATTTGCAGACCTTTGGGTTCTATAGAATTCGCAAAATTAAGTGGGAGCATCTCAAAGGATAATAACGACCATGCAACAACGGTCTGTTTCACAGAAAAAAGTGATTGTGGAACAGGGTATGACGGTGAAAATGAGAAGCGAAAGACATAAAGAAAGCAAAAAAAAAAAAGAACGGTAATAAAAAAAGTTTGCTAGGAAAAGTGATTGGGGATCGAAGAGACACTCTTTTCAAGTGTATAATTGAAAGCCCCCATTGGTTTAGCACTTCTTATTTCAACGTGTGCAGTTTCCGAGTTGTATAACTTATGTTTTTCGGTGATTATAATGTAGCGGTTCTGGTCTCAATGTCCATTGTGGTAGTCATTCCCTACAATCGTCTCAATTTTTGTTGTATGCAATTAGGTTCTTTTCTCGATTAAATGCTGTAGTTCTATGTGCTTACAAGCTCATGTCCCCTGTCTGACTAGAGGGAGAAACAATTTTGGTTAATCAAAATTTCATTTCCGGTATATGAGTTTTTTTATTTCGTGAACATTTCATTCTTCTGATTTCATGCTAGAAACTCTGATTCTGGTAAATGACAGCGTTGTCCCCTTAAATTGGTTGTGCTCCACTGATGACTGTTGAAAGCTCAACAATTGAACTCATATTACGAACAGAAGTTGGGAGAAACCTAAGCACCAAAATGCAATATTCCAAGGAATACTGCTACAATGGTCAAGGCAAAAAAAAATGGAAGAAGAAGAAAGGAGCAAGGTGTTGATTAATCTCTTGCATGTGGAATATACAAGAGGCAGATGAATGGAAAACCGTCGACACCTACTGTTGCATCTTTTCAACAGCAGCAGCAGATGGACGGCCATTGTCAAGGATCTGTAATGCCACTGAGATTTTTTCCAGGTCGTGTGCAGGGGGGGAAGTTGGGGTTCCACCAAAGTCGTGTTTGTGGTGGGGGAGGAATGCATCGTTTAGAAGGACAAGGAATTGGTGGGGGAACGGCCATTGCAGCAGAAAGAACGAAAAAAAAATCCCACTTATCTGCACAGCATTGTTGATGAGGAGCACCCGGTGGACCAGAGAAAAACAAGTAGTGTACTCCTGATTTCTTAACGCTCACAACAGAACAAGGAAGGTAAATGAACTCATTCCTTTATCATTGCTTGTGGCGGTTTAACTTGTTTCACGCTTGACATCCTTTTACTGATTCTGTTCTTTTTTGTGGTCTTTCCTTTTGTTACATTGGAATTAAATTGTCTACTGTTTATCTCACTCTTTCTCTCAACAGAATGGAGAGTTGGAAGTATCGTTTTTTTGTGATGTGTGCTGTTGGGCAGCATCGGATCTGGAATGCTCAAACGGCTAAGCTCCCATCTGATCTTTAGCTTAATAAGAATCGTTGTCATTTTATCGGCTTGCAGACCTTTAGGTCCTATGTAATTCACAAAATGAAAGTTGGGGCATCTCAAAGGGTATGAACGATCATGCAACAACAGTGAGTTGAAGACAGGCCATGGTCTGTTTCGCAGAAGAAGTGATTGTGGGACAGAGTGTGACGGTGAAAATGAGAAAAGAAAGATTAAGAAAGCAAAAATTGAACAGTAATAAAAATTTTGATAGCGTAAGTGATTGGGAATCGATGAGAGACTTTCTTCAAATATACAATTGGGAGATCCACTCCTTTGGCTGTTGTCCTTATTTCAATTTGCAGTTTTTGAATTATATAATGTACATGTTTGGAGATGATGCAGCGCTCTGGCCTCAATGGCCATTGTGGCAAGCCATTTCGTACAATCGTCCGAATTTTCATTGCGTGCAATTAGGTTCTTTTCTCAATTAGATGTTGCAGTTTTATGTGCTTATAAGCTCATGTTTTCTGTCTTCTTAGACAGCAACATTTTAGTTAATCAAAGTTTCATTTCTAGCATGTGAGTTTATAATTTCGTGAACGTTTCATTCTTCTGATTTCATGCTACAAACTGTGATTGACCATGTTGTCCCCTTAAATTGGTCGTACTCCATTGGTGACTGTTGGTCCGTTGGAAGCTCAAAGATCGAACTCAAATACGAACAGAAGTTGGGAGAAACTTTTGACAAGGCAGCAAAAGACAATGCTCCAAGGAATATTGCTACACGTGGTCAAGGCAAAAGAAATCAATAAAAGGAACAAGTTGTTGATTAATCTCTTGCATGTGGAATATACAAGAGGCAGATGAATGGGAAACCGTCAGCACTTACTGGTTTATCTTCTCAACAGCAGCAGCAGCAGCTGATGGTTGCAATGCAAGAAACTTACTTGCAGGACAGAGCATAGGCTCCGCAGAATGCTGAATCAATCATTCATTGAGTCCCGTAGTATCTTCACTAAACTAGCTAACAAGGACCGAGAGAGAGATGTAATTCAGGTATAGTTCATGCAGTTCTCACATATTTTGTTACTGCGAGCAAGTACGTTGGTGTAGTGTGCTAATGTTCTTCTTTATTTCTGAAGTTCGTGTGATTAAAATTTATTCAGATACTTTTTGTTACAACTTATCAAACATTTGAGAAAAAATTCACTTTATTTTCTGTGCCTGTCAAACAAAATTTCCTGTGGGACTCAAACACCGCCTTTCTCGTGTTTCTATAAAATAAATGAGATTTCTGTAGACCAGTATACTCGAGATAATTGGGAATATAAAATTCACTTTATTTGCACTCAGTTTCTCTTTTGTTTTGTTTTTTCCTTCACTAATTTGATGATCTTGGGCCCTCACCTTGACGACACTTTTTCTTCCTCTTCGTCCTCCTCTTCTTTTTAAGACCAGGAATCCTTTAAGAACAACCTGTAAGAACAACCTGGAACCTGAATCTGTCTTTCTCTCCTTTCAACTCCTGTTTTGTCTGCTGCCCTCCAAAAGATTGTTCTTTCCGAACGGTTGTCATCTTCCGAGTTGGGTGAATTTGGCACCGTCGCCGATGCACCGATCAACGGCCTTAGCAGCTGCTCCATGGCGTGAGCTGCCGTACGTCCCCACCGGGCAGGCAGTGACGATGAAAGTGACAGAGAAAATAATGGCGATGGCGGAGGGTGCAGTTGGCAGCGTTGCCGGATGCTCCTTTACTGGTACTGTCTGCTAGCTCCATCTCATATAACACCAGCCCTTCTCCTGCCATTTTCCAGGTTGTCCTGCTGGGGATGGAATTGATGTTGGAGGAGGGTCTGAGCCATGAGGTCGGTTTCAAGATGGTCATGCCGGAGCAATTTCCCGACGTACTTCAATCATGTAGATCTCAAAATAAAAGAGTTTAGAATTTTAACATAATCAAATACCATGATTTCACAGTTGTGCACAATCTCTGAAATCATCAGAAAGTTATATATAAGCTGGGAATAGCTGCAGCTTGGCAAGTTTATAAGAAATATACTTAATGTTGAATCCCCTTTATGAAATATTCTCCAAATAAACAAATCCAATGCTGGATTTTAAAAAGGTAAAGAGGTGTGAGTCTTTTGATGCATGATCAGGTGGGGGCGATGAAAAAGGTGGGTGAATTCAAAACAGATTCTTGAAGGAATCAAATTCACGTGAATGGAAGATTTGTGTGCGTTGGCAGGTACTGGCAGTGGCCCCTCTGCTCAGTCTGCTTTGTTCGTGCGTGGCTCCTTCCTAAACATGAACATGTCAGTTATGGAGTTTGTATACAAATTTAACTCTACCAGCAAAACCAGCTGCGAGTTACAAAATCTACACACACTCACATAGTCATATGCATGCTTGAAGGCATATTCAACACACACATGCACATGCACAAACATGTCTTTACCTCCCCAACAAGCAGTCCAGATCCACTTAGCTTTTGCATTGATTTATCATCCTGTATTTTCTACATCTTCCATATATGTACAAACAATTCTCATTAAGTATGATCAACCTTACGATTAATCACTAACCTGAGGGGACCAAAGCAAGGTCGGGTCGTCCAATGACCTGTGTTCATGGTTCGTGGTTAATTTTCCATCATCATCTATACAAGGATCATGCCAGCTTATGTGCTTCTTGTGATAATGTTAATGTGACAGGGGAATCCATTTCCATGGGTGTTGTACATTGGTACTGCACTTTCTCATGGTTTTGTCGCTAGCCAGGTCTGGTATCAGCATCAATTGATGAACCTATCTGTTTGCTTCCCATGCGATTTAGAATATACAATATGCCGCAGTTTGTACATTTAAATATTGTTTTTGCTTTGAGGAGCATAGTGTAGCTGGTCGGGTTAGGGCTTATGTCGCTAGTTTGATTTATGTGAGTGATACACCTTTGCATTTTTAAGTGGTGGAGCATGGTACTTAGGTTGAGAGGTGCACTACCGTCATTGCTGACGCTAACATAGCTGGAATCTTAATGGTGGGTTGTTAATCTCTTGCTCACTTGAACATTAGATTGCTCGCTCGTGATACTGGTTATTGACTACATTGTCCTAAGGATGATTTGCATAATTATGAAAATCTCAACAGGAGCATAGGCTTTAGATGATTAATATTTCTGTTTGTCGCTTGCCTAAGTACATTAAACCCCTAGGCGCTATAGTATCCTAGCCCTAGGGCCTATGTCTGCTTTGGCTTGCACATGAGTCCAAAATTTGAACCAAAGACAGACAGGCACTAGCCCACACTACCAATTGCACCCTTCTCTTTAGAGCTCTTGGGTCAGTGTCAAATTCTTCACATAAAATGACAAGAAATTAGAAAGCAGGATATTGCACACTGAGTAAAGAATTGTGAGAAAGTGCTTGTACACTTGCATTGACACAAGTGGCATCGTACCATTATTAAAGAAAAAAACAAATTCTTCAATCAAATGGTGGAAAAGATAAAACATTGAAAAAACAAAAGAATCATCTATAAAGCAAAAATAGATTAATTTGACGGCGAGTTTCTCGTTTTAATTGAAACAATGTTCTCCTAAGTGTAGAAGACTCCATTTAACTATAAACACAAATTTGCTTTGACGGTGGGCTTCATTCCTTTTACTCTTGACCTGTGGCCGAAAAAATAATTATGTGGTTAAATCGCTCAAGGCTGCACAACGAGCCGAGTCAACTCGAACTCGCTCGAAAAAAACTTGGCTCGTGCTCAACTCATTTATAAACGAGTCGAGTTCGAGCTTACAAAGATGCTCGAAATGATGAACAAGTCGAGTTCAAATTTTAGGTACTCAACTAATTTATACTCGACTTGACTCGTAAACTGGTACTCCCATATAATATTGCCAAAGCCGGTTCATTGGTTTTAACTTTAAAGGCAAAAACAAATTTTTACAAGTTGCATGAGTTAAATGCTTACACCACTTAAATGAGTTACACGAGTTAACGCTTATACTAGTTGAACGAGAGTTAAATGGTTGAACGAGTCGAGTTCAAACTCGATTTTGTATAGTCAAGTCAAGCTCCAATTTACTATAGTGACTCTGGTTCGAACCAAGCTCAAACTCGAGTTTTTTGAGCTAAGTATGTTATCCGACCAAGTTGAGGACTCCGCGGCTTTGGATCCTATTAATTCTATTAAACAAGTAAAAACTTTGTCCTTTATGTACTATTTTATTCGCCTTTCTATTATTATCAGGACGAGTTAAATTGAACAAGCATACTTGACTACGTCTTCTTCTTCTTTTTTCTTTTTCTTGGTAGGAAAATTTCAATTTAGGTTTCACCTCCACGTCATAAACTAAAACGCAGGTCTGAATTTTGAAATTTCGAATCCCAGGTTGTCGTGTCCATGAACAATCATTTCCAAGTAGGCAAAGAGTTGCGAAAAATAAAATGTTCTTGAGAGGCAAACAAATACCGTATTCTCAAATTGTAGCGACATTAAGGCTCGATGCAGTAGTTCAGAATCAACAAGTTCCTAAAGGGGGTGTTTGGCAGCAGAATACTCTACCATAATGTTTCATGAATCTATTTTAAAAATCTCAATTAATTGGATTTGGATTCATGATGAATCTATCTCAAATTTGATATAAATCCATGGAACACTATATTAGCATTACTGCTGTCTAATACTCTCAAATTATCGTGGAAAGAAACCAACCAAGATGATCTCTTTCAAATAGTTTAAGAATATGAATAGCATTATTATAAATAGCCCGACCACCATGATATCGTTGCATAAACATTGTATTTTAGTGACTCATAAATCCGTCTTAATTTTTAAGATATATTGATGTGTTACAGCTGCAACCATGCAAAAAGAGAGAGAGAGAAACTGTATAATTAACATAAGTTTATTAATCAAATTTATAGCGGTTAACGATCATAACATTAATTTTACGAAAAGAATTCTCCAAAACAGTAAGCAATTTACCAACATTGCATTAGCATGCCAGCTGCCCTTGGCGTGACATAAAGGTCCCATCCTTTCACCGTAGACAGGGGCGGAGGGAGGGGAGGGCCCACCTAGGTCATGGCCCGACCCTAACCAATTTTTTTAAAAAAAATTGTATTGAAAATTTTGAAAAAATTTAGTTGTCCCATGTATTGTTTAGATTCGAGTTCAGTTTTGCCCTACCCAAATGAAGAGGTTGGACTGTTGGCCCGCCTTTAAAAAAAATCCTAGCTCCGCCACTGACCGTAGATAACTGGAGATAGTAAATTTATTAGAAAATGGTGATTGATTTGTTGGTATCGTATCCGTGGGATTCGATTGTAGTTTGATGAGAAAGCTGAGAGACTGACCTCATTAGAGCATGAAACCATTGAAAGCTGAATCGTTAATTAATGTTTTTCCCCATGGAAATTGCCCATATAAATGTGATGTACGTGGTCAAGTCAACCGAAGAAGGATTTGTTTTGAGATTATCATTTAATAAAAAAATTATTTTCCCATTTTCATGGCCTCCAAGATTCAATATTTAAAGAATTCAAATCAATACAAAATAATTTAAAAATAAATGGTTTTCCTGCATAAGCATTTATGTAAGCTAAATCAATAGCAAATATCGTTTATTATGGGGACTAGCACTTGGGGGTTAAGCGTAATATGATTGTGAAGTGCCAAATACGATCCTGAAATGGGTCCGTCATCCTCATTATTAGCTCCTCTCACCAGAAGATCCTTCCAACATTGGCAATCGGGTGATGGAGCGTTAAAGACCATTTAGATCAAACACGTCACCAAGTAGTTGGATAGATTTTATTTTCCGGTTATAGTATTTGATTCTTTAGCCAAATCGTGTTTGCATACCATTGTTGTGCATTTGCGATATTTGGCCCCAATCAAACACAAACTTTTCTTTGGTTAACATGTCTAGATACGACATCCGGCCCTCGTTTCCCCTCATTTATTCCCGTTGTAAAGGCTCAGCAAACTCATTCATGTTTCAAAGCGAATGTTTGAGTAGTCAAGGATTTCAGCTTGACATTCATGTTCGGACAGCGGATCACGACGAAAGATCGGAACACTTTTTGGCGTTTGCTTGGACGCATGATGTATGCAAAGAAAAAGGACAAAGTAAGATATCAATCATTTCAAAGAAAATACAGAGGTCGTTTCAAGAGTTTTATATATATATATATATATATATATATATATATATATATATATAAGCGTAGGTATCTCTATAAATCTCAATCTAAAAATACCAATCTGTCAATATTTCCATCTTAATTTGGATTGCGCAGTATACATGACTAAAAATGCCCACAATGGTAACAATTTTCCTGTTCATTAAATAGCATCATCTTCTTTACTTATAAAACTACTACATGTTCATTCACATCTAAGTTGGTAACCTGTCCTTTTAGTCGATCATATAAAGACACAGATCTGCTTTTACGAAATTGAAAAGCTTGTTGTACTTCCACCAAATGCTTAGAATCAATGAATACTGATTATCATGTACTTCCACCAGACGCTTATGGAGAGTGAGGTTTGAGCTTCTTAACATCGAGATTTGAATATTATCTAATTTCCGATGGGTCGGCCGGAGACACCATAAGGTCACAGCATAAATGGAGAATAGGAACATTTTATTATAATTCGATTTCAATATATTAATATACATTTTGTTATTATAATTACTATATTATATATTTTGTATATATTTATTACAATCAGGCCAGGCCTCGGGCAGAGCCGGGTCAAGCTCGATTTGGATCAGTCGGCCTGATGCCAGTGTTTAATGATAAAGAACACAATATTCCTACTACCAAATGACCTTGATGGTCATGTAGAAATGTCTATATCATTATGTTGAAAACTGATCTTATTCGAAAGAGTGGTCCTATGGGGAAACATTGACAAAGAGAGGTAGGTGGGTTATACGTATCATATTTTTGGATGCCCAACCATATGGGAACGGGATCAGTCAGTCTCTTCAAGAAGGCTCAAGATACAAGCAACCTGAGAGGCAGGGGCCGTATGGCTTCCCTCATTTAAATATATAAAAAAAAAAATTATATGTAAAATTTTCAAAATTTTAGTTTAACCTAAAAAAATTAAAAATTTATATTTTGGTCCCTATTAAAATTTTGAAACTATGTTCGACTCAATATCCTAGTTCTATCCACACTTAAATTTAAAAAAAAAAAAGGTGATAAAAAAAAAAAAACCTTGGTCGTTTTCATGGCAAAGGTACACATGCTGCATCATCACAACTGTGGCAAACAAATTTACTTTGAAAAGAAAGGACAGAAAGAAGGAAAGTTGTTTTCGTGGCTGACGTTTCATTCATGCAATTTTTCATTAACTTGTTTGGGCTTTGCCGTCGTCTTCATGTCACACACTGTTCAAGTAAAAGTAGCACCTACAAGAATCGAACAATAAAGTTTCTTTTACATGCCAATGATCGACCAACTATACTGTACCCATTAAATTTTTACCCTTTAAAACAAGTTTTACAGCTACGGGGACGTTCGATTAAGTGACACTTTTCTATTTGATTTTCCTCCAACCAGAGAAGAATGCGCAAACTCTTCGCTCTCCATTATTCTTCCTCTGAATTCCATCAATTATAAGGTCCATGAACTTTATCCATCGTATGATTTTGAAAATCAGACGTAATGACAAAAGCAACCCACCTTTATCTAACTCAATAATTCATTTTTTTAATATTTAAGTGACTCTCTGGGATAAGCCCATCGCATCGTCTCTTTTCAAAGTACAATAAGACGGCAACAAAAAACAAGAGATTTAAGTTACAGTTGACCCTGTGGGAAATATTAAAGCTAATCCTCCTCCTCACTTGCTGCATGCTGAGAAAACGAAACTATTGAAGGTTACGTATCACTAAGATGTTGACGAATTCGCTGAAGATGACTGTTCTAATATCTTTTACGCGTATGTGGTCCATAGAATTTGAAAACGATATATATATATATATATATATATATACCCACCAGACCTTAATATACCATACTTAATGAGAATTGTTTGGACCATTCATTTTAAGATGATTGGATATTAAGTAAAAAAAAAAAATTGAAAATTTAATTGTAATTTCAAAAAATATCAATGTAGGAAACTCATTTGTTTCCCTTCATTAAGGACTATTTTAATCTCTTTCAACTTAAACTCTATCATCATATCTGTGGCTAGACAATTCCCATCAAATCTAGCATATAAGTGAGTTTGATGATATATATATATATATGGATAAGTGGAGTGTGGTTGGTGGGTCAAGGCCAATGGCCCAAACATCAGGCAACTGAACAATTGAAGAGGTGAATGAGAGGCGGCGCTTCTCCTTGAATCCTGGATAGAAACGTCATGATCCGTCTTTCAAAAGGCAGCAGTTGTGATTGAACAACTCTTTCGGAACAGGTAGACTTTTAGCCCTAACTTTTGGGAGGAATAGTTTGTACAATTGAAGTCAAGGTCTTGCCAAGGCTGAAGTGAGGCCATTTTACTTGATGTTAAACCCTTTCAAAGTTAAATTGCTCTGAATCCGAATCTAAATTTTGAACTGAATTTTGCCGATTTTCAAAATTTAATAGCATTAGATACATGATATTTGTCTAAAAGTAAATCCGATCCCAATCCACTTTTTAAATCGGATATGAAATTTTTTTCCATACCCGATTTTCACGGATTGGATTGGTCGGATATGCAATTCAAATCGGATATATTGACATCCCTAAAGACTTCTCGGTCAGTCTCAAATATGAAACAAAAAGAAAGGGAGTTGATTGTTGTATGAATGATCATGCATGTTTTCGTTAAATGAATGATCCGATCTCATTGAATTGAACGGTTGGCGAAGAGAGTTGGCGCATAGTTGGTCCGACTAATGACAGGTAAAAGGTTAATCCTTATTTTGATTCTCATGGGCGTCGCGGAATTGGTGGGAGGGAAGAGGAGAAGTCACGCTTCTTGTTACGTTTGATTATCACGGATATGAGATCTGCAGTTCCGAAGTCCAACTGAATCTCAAATTTACGTTCTTTACACTATATCGTGGATTTGAGATCCACGATTTCATCTATCGTAGATTTTAGATCTTCTCAAGTTTGAGATCCATAAAAGATCAAACGCAACCATCATGTTTTTTCATATTTTAAGTCTATGGAGGCCTTTTTAACTATCATATTATTAACCTTGGTACTCAAGATATCACTTCAACATTTTTAGTACCCTTGATTTTCAAATGGCTAAAAAGTTCTTCAATTTAATTGAACAATGATGCCAAATATATAACTCGTTCGAAATAGCTTGCGATATTTTAAATGTCCTTTTTTTTTCGCCCTTAGAAACCGCTACTTGAAATTGCCTCGTTGTTTTCCAACGGGACTCTGTTCGTAAATCGTAGGCTCACCGGTTTGGTCAGGGATGAGGTGAGATTCATTCTGCGTTAAACCACGAGCGTCAGTGGGATTAAATGGGAAGAAAAGTATACCTTTCAACACGTGGCTTCTTGTTCCTGTGCCGACTTAATTTCTTGAGCCGATTTTTGGGCCGCCAATTACTTGACGGCTCAAAATAGGTTTGCAATTGAATGATGAACGGTTGCGAAACGTCGGGCTGTATTTTGTCCGAACGAGAAGGCGGTGAGCAATGACGTCGACACCCTTTGGCGGGCTCTGACGTATACAACTGGGCCCCACGTGCACCGCGCCCACCAATTCGGAGACTGCAGAGCTTTTAATTAATATAAAATTTACCACCATGCAATGCTAATAATAAATTAAACGACAACCGTCTAAAAAAAAATAATTCTGCTTTTTTTTTTTTTTTTTTTTTTTTTTTGGCGACAGCAAACATTGTCTACGGGATTCATGAAAAATAGTTCATAAAAGTTGGACAATAAGCTACCCAAGAATTTCATTGATTCTTTGGGAACGAAGTGATTATTCTTCGACAATTAGACAATAATAACGTAATAATATATCACTTAGCGCAACTGAGCGGCAAGGTAGCTTACATTCAAAGGATCCAAGGTTCAAATATTGTGGTTGTTACAACTAATTTCAGCTGTTCTAATCTAGTTTATACAACAGCACATGAACCATGTCACTCTAAATTTTGGTTCAGGTATCAGAATTTGGACTGGGGTAAAGATCTAACTAACTTGGTGTTGCACAAGAGTTCCATTTTTTACTATTGCCTAACTTGGCCTTACATATGTTGCGCAACTTTGTTTACATATATAATACTAATTAACCATTCGTTAAGTATGTTCATACGTTAAATTGAAGCACCAACATTTTGGTTGGAGTGTACCAATAAGAACCACTTTCCATGACTTTGTTTTTCTTGGGATTGAAGAACAATCCTGGCTATGAAGGCTTTGAAACATTTAAGTAAATGAGAAACCTACTAAAAAAAAAAAAAAAACCTCATTTAACATTTAGAAGTTTCAAAAGAAGAAAACAGCAAAAAACTTAGGCGGCAAAGATTGATTATTGAAACTCGCAGGCGATATGACTTCGTATAGTAACTTCTTTTGTCATTTCGGGGAAAATGGCTGCAACCGTAAACAGTAAAAACAAGCCTATAGAGAGTCTGTGTGCGCCTGCCATCCAAACCCGAACCCCAAAACCTCCTCCTCCTTCTCCACGCACCACTTCAATGGCAGACGGAATCTGCTGCTCCACCGCAAATATCTGGCCCGGTTCATTCCAGAAGAGGGAAAATCGAAAAATAAATAGACAAATTAATGACATGGAAAGTAGGTAACAACGAAAATGAAAAGAGAGAAGGTATATATATATATATATATATATATATAGTGGTAAAAACCAGACACTTAAGTTAGAGATAAAAACCAGACCTTTTAAATTTTTGTTAAAAAAAATATTTTAAATAAAATGTAAACATCTTAATATATTTAGGAAAACTATTTTGATAAAAACAAGTTGTTTTTATGAAAAATGTTGAAATTTTATATTATCAAAATGCTGATGCTATGATAGAAACTCTATTAAAACCTAGAAAATGATCAACTTAATATGTATGTTTTTCGTCAACTTATCCTTAATGATCATATTGGCAAGGTTAGATTTCAAAAGAAACACATAAATGTCGTATTCAGAGTGTCAGTTTTTTATCTCTGATCTATTAGTCTGGTTTGTACAGTCACTATATTTATATAAAAAAATCTCGTGAGACGCTGAATAGTTAAAATTAAAAAAAAAAAAAAAAAAGTGACTAGAAACAAACACTACATTAGCAACTGATTATGATAATGACGACACAACTGTTTATGTGGTTTAACATCTTTTTAGTGACAAATTTTAACCATCTTATATATATATATATAAGAACTTATGAAGACGGAAAGGAAGGCCGATTCGTAAGGAGGCGGTAATGGAAATTTCTAGAGATAAGCATGTCCCTATTTGGTCAAGCGGGACGGCCCGATCCAGATTGGATATGGGACCATTCAATTCATTCATTCTCCACAAATAATGTCCCTCCGCCTTAATACTCACATTTATTTTCTTTTTATTCCAGTATTTAGCTTGACCAACCAAAACACGGGGAAAAAGAAAAAGAAAGGAACTAAAATAAGTAAGGAAAAAGGAGGAGATCTGGATAAGATCCAAGACGAGCCCGTAGTTCCCACTCAGTTGCAGGCTCCGATAGACCCTCTGCAAACGGTCCTGGGGATTTTGGATCGGGTCTGCAGGACCCGAGAAAAGCCCTATAAATAAGACCCGGCTGAGCGAACTGTAAGAGACGCACATAAATTGCAGGCTTGGTCCCCTTCCTTTTTTTTGCCTTTTCTCTCTGTTTTCTCTTGTGTGTGTGTGTGTGTGTGTGCTTTTTTTTTTTTTTCTTGGTGGTGGTGGTGGTCGTGGTGACGGCCATGGGGAGCGGTAGTGTTGACATCGACGAGCTGCCGAAGAACGAGGCCAACTATACGGCGCTGACGCCGCTGTGGTTTCTGGAGAGAGCGGCTGTCGTCCATCCCGACCGATTGGCTCTGATCCACGGCTCCCGCAGGTACACGTGGCTCCAGACTTACAGGAGATGCCGTCGTCTTGCCTCCGCCCTCGCCCGCCGCTCCATCGGCGCCGGCTCCACGGTGAGGATCATTCCCCTTCTCTCTCTCTCTCTCTCTCTCTCTCTCTCTCTCTCTCTCTCTATCAGTGGTCAATTTTTTTTTTTTTTTTTTGCTGCCTTTTATTTACGTGATCTTTTGTATTTATTTTTAGCGTCTTTTCTTCCTTCCCATTTGTCGAGGAAATCTTTGTATTTCTCGCACTTGTTTTCTTTCTTTTCTATGGATGGCTTTTCTTTTTTTTTCTTTTTTCGCATATTGGTGTTCTTTTAATAATTTTATTTTATTTTATTTTCTGCATTTTATGGTTATCTTTGAACAGGTTATTACGCATTTTTCTCACGGCCAGGCGATTCGGAGTGATTGATATGGTGAAAAAGTTTTCTGCTGCTTTCTGATTTTTTTTTTTTTTGCCGATGTGAGATTATGTCTTACGAAGAAAAGAAACCATGATCAAATCTCTTGGAAGAACCAGTTGCCTAATTTTTCAGTGGGTTTGCATGCCGGAGTTCTCTGTGGTCGGAAAACCTGACTCTGTTTCTTTGATTTTTTCCTCTCAGAAAAATCATCATTTTTACTAGACAATTATAGAAAAACTTTTTTTATTAAAGCATATTACGTTACGGACTTTCGTGTCAATAGTTGGGTTAGCAAGATTTTTTCTTTTTTTAATTACAGTATTTGCAGTAGCTTGAGATCATCAACTCGAAAACTGAGTAAATGTTGCTCCCGCTGCTTATACGATTTAGTATGAAACGATACAGAAAAAAACCCCAAAAAAAGAGGAAAAAAAACAACACCAGAAAATTTTCTGCGGTTTCCCATTTTGCAGCAATATCTAAACTTTTTTCTTTGGCCTTGAAAATATTATGTCCCGCTAAACATGGACTTATAGTACATTTTCTATATTTTAAAATTTTCATATTTTTAGAATTTCTTTTCTTTTCTTTTGTCGTTACTGTAGAGCTTTAAGTTTACGATTCATTGGTTGGCATTGTTCCCGTACGGTAGCCATGAGAAAGTTTGAATCTGTGGCTCTGCTCCAATTTATAGCTTCAAAAGACCACTTAAAATGATGAGCAAGCAGAGGTCGACAAGGGCTCCACACACCTGGCTATGTTGGGTGTAGCTCAAAAGTTCATAGCTTTTGTAAAAGCGGCTTACCTTAGCTACAAGAAAAGAAGTTTGGAACTAATTGACTTACATCCAAAGAATGAGTGGAACAGAGTATGAACTTTGGTAAACTAGCACCTGCTTCGTTCATCCAAAGAATGAGTGGAACAGAGTATGGTAAACTAGCACCTGCTTCCTTACAGTTCAAGACACGGAGAGGGCCTGAAGTTTTTCTTGTTAACCCCGAGATGCTTTTTAACTAGTAAAATCGTTAGCTAATTTGATCAGAACAGTGATTCTTTCTAATGGTAACCTTCATATTTTCTAATTAATTGTAGGTAGCTGTAATTGCACCGAATGTGCCTGCAATTTATGAAGCTCATTTTGGTGTCCCCATGTCTGGAGCTGTTGTGAATTGCGTCAACATCCGGTTGAACGCTCCGACCATTGCCTTCCTTCTCCAGCATTCATCTGCTGCAGTTGTTATGGTGGACCAAGAATTCTTTGGTCTAACCAAAGAAGCTCTGAAGATCTGGGCAGATAAGAGCAAAAGCAAGTTCAGACCTCCGATTCTGGTTGTAATTGGCGATGAGAGTTGTGACGGAAAAGCGCTCCAGAGTGCAATTGAAAGCGGTGCCATAGAATATGAGCAGTTTCTGGCATCTGGAGATCCTGAGTTTGCTTGGAGCCCACCGAAGGATGAGTGGCAGAGTATTGCCTTAGGTTATACCTCTGGAACTACATCAAGCCCAAAGGGTGTCGTTTTGAGTCACAGAGGAGCTTATCTTATGGCTTTGAGTGGCGCCCTCATATGGGGTTTGAACGAAGGTGCTATTTATCTGTGGACTTTGCCTATGTTCCATTGCAATGGTTGGTGCTATACTTGGTCTCTTGCAGCATTATGTGGGACAAACATTTGTATGCGCCAGGTGATTATCTTACCTTCAGTGAAAACACCATATTTGTGTCTTTTCTTTTTCTACATTCTGATATTCTAATTGGTCAGTTTATTCAGTTTCCTTAATGTGTAAATTTAGAAATGAGCAAAAATCAACAAGAGAAATGCTTGACGATACTTGCACTGGAACAAAAGGAAAAGAATAACATGGCAGATGTTTAGTATTCCGGTGATTTGCAGTTAGTGGAACCTACCTTGATAGAAAGGTTAATATAACCATTCTAGAGCTTTAGTTAACCCTCTATACCTGTAGATGTCCATAGGTTGTGTTGGTTTCAACTTTCACGTGAAGCAGAACATACTGTTGCAAATTAAAGCATCAAACGTTCTGCTGCTAAAGACCGGATGATCGCTCATCTGACTGTCAGTTGCGGTTGGATGTCGCTGTATCAGGTTCCACAATATGAGTTTGTTACTTTGTTTAATGGCTAATGGTTTACGCACAAAAAAAAAAAAAGTGTTTAGGCACCGTATCATTCTTCCAGCTATGCAAACCCTAGGGCAATCAAGGCAGTAAGAACTTTTTTGGTCATGTATCAATATTCAAGAACTCCTGTCTTGCTGTCCTGTGGACGAATCGGGACTATTTTTATTCATAACTTAAGATGATAATTTTGTGCATGCATGATACGTGTGCAGTTTTCAGGAACTGTTATCAAGTATTTTCTTTATGAATGGTCTGAGCCGTTGTGCCCTTTGATTTGCTGAGTTAAAGGAAATCCATTACCTGCTATTTTGGTCATAATATGTCATCTAGAGACCTGGAAACTCTAGAACTTTTAACAAACTAAAGAAGTTACAATATTCTCTCTGACACTGTCATTCACTATTTTATTTCTAAGTCGAAGTCTTAGCAAGTTTTAATTTGCAAGACATTTGTGGTCTAACTTATCATCGATCTAAGATCTTGCTTAAGCTGTAGGAACTCAGGTCCAAGTTTTGTAACTACTGTGTTCATATTGGATCAAATCAGTCTTGTATTGAGTTGGCCACACCTGTCAAGTAACCTACGGTTGCCTTTCTTGGGTCTGTAAACTTCACTTATTGATTTGCACGATCATTTTTTACCTACTCAGCTGCAGAAGCCTTGACCACCTTGTTGCAAACACAACTGCAGTTGTGCACATATAGATGGTTGACAAACTACATGATTCCATTCCTGTACACGTAGTCTGCCATGTCTTCATGTTCTTATAAGCCCCATAGCTGGTTTTTATGCAGATTAATTCGCTCATTTTTCGAATGACTTGTTTGCTTATTTCTCCTTCCATTCTGATGGGAATGTCGTAGAGAATCAAGACAATGACCGGGCATTGTTTCACCATGTTTGTCAAAATCAATGTCTTTCTTTAGTTGGTTCCTCTCTGCAGCTTTCATTTTCGTCATCCGTGTTCCTATACTCATTGACTTCTGTTACACATCATGCAGGTTTCAGCTAAAGGCGTGTACTCTGCTATTGAAAAATATAAGGTCACTCACTTTTGTGCTGCTCCAGTTGTCCTCAACAGCATCATCAATGCCCCTCCAGAGGAAACCATTCCCCTCCCTCCCAACAGTGTCAATGTCATGACAGCTGGTGCTGCTCCTCCACCTTCCATTCTTTCAGCCATGGCTGAGCGCGGTTTTAGAGTCACTCATACTTATGGACTGTCAGAGACATATGGCCCCTCTACAGTCTGCGCATGGAAGCCAGAGTGGGATTCCCTCCCCCCTGATGTCCGCGCAAAACTGAATTCTCGTCAGGGGGTCCGCTACATTTCTCTGGAAGGCCTTGACGTTGTCGATCTTAAGACATTACAGCCAGTCCCTGCTGATGGTACAACCTTGGGTGAGATAGTGATGAAGGGAAACTTGGTCATGAAGGGATACCTGAAGAACCCCAAGGCCAATGAAGAAGCATTTAAAGGAGGCTGGTATCACTCTGGAGACATTGGTGTGAAACATAAAGATGGATACATAGAGGTCAAGGACAGAGCTAAAGATATCATCATATCAGGCGGTGAGAACATAAGCAGTTTGGAAGTTGAGAGTGTACTGTACACCCACCCGGCCATTTTAGAGGTTTCAGTGGTGGCTAGGCCCGATGAGCAGTGGGGAGAATCACCTTGTGCCTTTGTAACACTGAAGGAACCAGAAAAGGCAGGTCCAAGAATGGCTGAGGATATCATTAAATTCGCCAAGGCCAAGATGCCAGGATACTGGGTACCCAAGTCGGTGGTGTTTGGGCCGCTGCCGAAGACTGCAACAGGAAAGATACAGAAGCATGTACTAAGGTCTAGGGCAAAGGAAATGGGACCTTTGAGCAAGAGTAGATTGTAGGAGTCATAAAAAGTTGAAACTCAAATGTAGCACATTGCTGTAGGTAGGACAAGGTCCTATATGGGGCGGGGGTTCACTGTGGGGTTGGAAATGGGTAGTCCAAAATGTGGAGTTGGATACGATGGGTGAAAATAAAGGCTATGGATGTATGTGTTTTCTCCATCATCTTGCGTAATTCATTGTCCTTTTGAGGTTACTCAAATATTTATCTGAAGTTGCATTAGTGGGGAAGCATGAGTTCCCAGTTGGAAAAAAGCACAAATTTTAAGGCATGATGGTGGTTGTCTATCACCTTACCTGCTCTTTTAGTTCTTTTGGCATCCGACAATCCCATTCAGCAGATACCGCCATGTCCTCACCCTGAAATGGAGTATGTTTTTTTCGTCACAGTGTGGATGCAAAACTGGCAGTTCAATTCATATACGAAACTAGTACTTTATTATAAAGAGATTGCACTAATTAAAGATAGCAGTGCAGCTCAAACATTAATCCTTTTGGGAGCAGTGGGAATACCCATAAATATACTTTACTGACCATAGCAACCACATTCTGCTTCAGCTTCTATGGATGGTATTAATGAAACTCCAACTGCAATCGTCTAGCTCCAACAGCCAGCTCAACTGGGTCATCCCCTTGGCACATACGTTATACACTAACAGCATGTTCAAAATTCTGAAACTCGGATTACATCTATCAGAGGAATTTCCTGTTAATCTTTACACGGGTGTAATGAGATATAAAATAATGTGCAAATCATGCAGGTTTAAGGGAGCAAATGGAGCAAATATGTTGTGTGTTCAATTGATCCAAATCTAATCGGACTGCTATGTTGCTTTGGACAAGTTCTGTCGGTTCTGCAACAGACCTGCTGGAGGTTGGTCTCCTCCCATTTTATTAACAAAAAAAGCTGTTCGGCAACAAAACCAACCAACAAAAAAATGCTCTCCGCCTCCTTGCTGCATTTACAGCATCAATTAGCTAGAGTAGGGGAACCTTTTTCATTTGATCGTGCGGTGGAAGTCTGTCGTTGCCGGCACATAGGCAAACTACCTGGCTCACAGGTGCACTCCCTCATTCCATACCCATTTCCCAAATCGGCAGTAGGAGAAACGCATAAACTCTCACAGCTCGACAGAGGAGAGATTATCTGCCTGCCTTATACCTATACATTCAACGATAGTTGGTCCGGAATCTGGCCAAGACAAGGCCTCTCCACCCCTATCTCTCTGTAACATCACTCAAATCTAGGACAGCAGAATCAGATACAATCAAGCACTTCCTTGACAGTCAGGCTTAGGCTATCACCCGGCACCAAAAAACATCTACATTATGAAACTGTTGAAGTGCCACTCCTACCCGGTTGTCAACCCAGAGCCGGATCCCATCCTCTCTAATGGTGCACTTTATTGCATTTTGATGTCCTTCCAGCTCCACATGATATCCCTGAAGATTGAACAACCAAGAGTCTCACCTGCAATACCGCCTTGTCCAAGGGCTTTCTGAGAAGAGGTATTTACCAGCAAGAGGTGAGGTCCAACTTGAATTCTTCCAGCAGAACCTCAATGCCGTTTGGGTTTTGCTCTGGTAGTGCAGCAGCCTCCAGCCCAAGCCCCCTTTCATAGATCTCTTCAAGCAAAGAGGTGCTTTCCGTTTGAGTTGCTAGCCCCTCCCCTAACAAAGGATTGGCCATGGCCATGTCCAGTTGTCTCCTCACCGCTCATGGTAGTAATGAATACGTCCAACACTCTGAACTGGTCCGGAAAGTCGAAGAACACAGATTAGCGTGCCTCAAATTCAATCCATTACTCCCCAAAGTTGGAAAACCACCTCCCTAACGTGGCTCCGATATAAGAAGACAAGACGAGATCATGGCGACCGGGTATTTGATAGAGACTCAACTAGGCCGGAAGGTCGTGACTAAAGCATGAAAAAGTTTTCATATATGAGTTACAAAAGCTGAAAGCTTTATCTGAGATGTAGTATGACTAAAACACGAATTATCAGATCAACCTGTGAAACATGGATCTTGAGCACAAAGAATTTTCATCTCCTTTCGCTAAAACGCATGGCAGACAAAACTGCAGCCTATAGAAAGACTGGATACTGATCCAGCCTCAACAACGTCGTTTTTTCGGGGAACAATAAAAATGTTCATCACTAACAGAAGGGCCTCAGCACCAAGAAGCCTTAAGCACCAATTGGAGTTGGAAGCCACTAAAAGCTTAAATCTCATTCTATATTATACATATATAGGTTGTCCTCTCCCAATTTGATCATATAAATGTGATCCAAGTCGTTAAATTAATTGGATAAGAGTAAATTTAGTTTGTGGTGACACTTACTTATAATGAGAAATGGATATGACATTCACATTATTAGTTGGTCTCAGTACAAGTGCCTACGGTAATTGCTAATTGGGAGAGGGATCATTTAAGTTCACCCACTAGAAGAGCCAGAATTTCTGAAAACATGATATACGGGATTTATCATGAGAAGTAGTAAAAAACAAATATTTGGCGATAAGCAAGTCAACAATTTCAATGTGCCTTTTAAAATTAAAATTATGCGATTTTCAAAAACATGAGCGAAGTGATTATTCTTTAACAAATAGACCACAATAAATGGATTAATAATATGAAGTTGTTGATAAAAATTTAGGACATTTACTAATTTCAGCTGTTGTAATCTACTTTATATAAAACTGGCTGAACCATGTCACAGAATTTCTGGTGTCCCTCCAACCTCTTTGGCACAAAGAAATCTATAGGTTTGAAGTTTTTTCGTTTTGCATTTTACACGAGGGAACCGCATTTTTTAATAGGGATGTCAATGAGGTGGGAGCTGAACTCAATTACCAACTCAATACTGAATTCATTTGCTCGGGTAAGATAAAGCAAAAAGAATCCAAATACAATGAGTTTTGAAGTTGGGTAAGTGGTTGGAATCTAGATAAAGATCCGACTTGATTATGCACAAAAGCCCAACTTTACAATGTATGTAGTCAAATTCCACATTGGACGTTCATTGAAGATTAAGAAAGCGTTCGGATGACACCTGAAAAGAAGTCTCGTAAAAATCAGAACTTGGTTTGTGAGGGTCGTTGTCGTACCCAAAACGGCGTTAGTTGTGAGTAACTTGGGACGGTTGTCAAGTGGTTCACTACCTTTTGAAAACACGGGACTGGCCTTATATGGGGTAATCTTTCACTGTAGGGAAGGAAATGGGATGTCGAACATGTGGCGTTGGATAAGATGGGTGAAAATAAAGGCTATGGATACATGTGCTTTCTCCATCATCCCGCACAAGTCATTTTCTTTTTGACGTTGCTCAAATCTTTATCTGATCTTGCATTACTGGGGAAGCATGAGTTTCCAGAAGAAAAAAAGCGCAAGTTTTAAAGCATGGTGGTGGACATCATATAACCTTATCTGCTCTTCTACTTTCTTTGCCGAAATGGGTGCTTTTACTTCAATGTGTGCGTGGAAAGATGGGCTGTTCAATTCATATAATAAAACAAGGACTTTAGCATAACAAATTGCACTACAGTATGATAGCAGTGCAGCCAGCTCAAACATCAATTATATTGGGAGAAACGGTAGATCCCTTCAAATATGCTATTCCGATCATAGCAAGCACAATCTGCTTCAGCTTCTAAGGGTAGCACAACGGCAAATGCTCGTATATCCTCCACATCCAGCTCAACTGGCAATTGCGAGTAGCAAAATAAGTGATACATGAGAGACGCAGCATGCTAAAATTCTAAAACTCGGAAAATGGATACATCAAAGGAGTTAACAGATCATCTTTACAGGAGCGTCGTTTCATATAAAAGTGCTGATCATGCAAATGCAAGCATGCATTGCATATTTCGTTGTCTCAGAAAATAGCATTTTGAAAACAGAGTTGTGCCCATGAAGATGTATCAGTTATCTGAGACAGAAGTGGAACTGCGGAAGTGAGCAGGCACTGATCTACCACACCCAATCACTCTTTCCAAATAACGGGTTAACCAATACCGACATAAAGTAGACCTCCAACAGGAACTTAGATGCCTTCCGAACGGATGCAAATAAAAGAATGAAGACTTAGGCTATTATGATTTAGGGAGAGTTGGTATCTAAATTCCCGTCAGAAATGAATAAGAGTCAACGAAAGAAAACTCTTGAAAAGTGAACAAAAAAGCTACATCATTTACCCAATTAAAATTAAAAACAACATTGATGAGAAAATCTGGCTTGTCTTCACATACAGTAGACAAAAATTAAGCACAGAACTCTACTACCTTGATCCTCCTTAACACCTTCAAAAATAACCATTAACACTCAATGAGATTTCACGTATTCCTGAACAATATGGAGCCCTTCGGATTCCTCACCATAGTCCTACAAACACATAACATATGGTTATATGGTTAGCCAATACATTCTTGAAAAAAAAATGACAGCACTATTATATGGAGATGTCAGGCTTAGAAAAATATCCTGGCATTTTATATATCAGGATGATGTCCCACTTTTAAATCAAGTCATTTCGATAGCACAACCTTACAAACTAGATAAAAATATGTATCAAGGGTGGAGATCGCACAAGCCCAGGGAGTACATCTTGGAAGAATGTGATTTTCCACTGACTCCAACTACACATAAAATATTTAGTACATATGGCGATCACAATGAACCAAAGGTGCATGTTAGCAAACGGAAAAGGATTACACATGACTACAGGTTCTATGGAACTGATGGTTAATAAAGGATTAGATAGCACCAAAGTAAACTTTGTGTAAAGTTTAGGAAAACAATCAATAAATTTTGTGCAAATGTTGGGACAACAATCAACTAGTTTTATTTCCATCACGTCTTCAAAAATTTAATATCCGTACCTTAACAACAACACAGGAACAACCAACAACTTTCCTGGCCTTTCCTTCTGAATCAATTTTGCATAGCTGCACAAAACAAATTCAAATCATTTTCATCTATTTCCATGATAGGGCTACCGTATTGTGACTCATAAAGAATGCAAGGCAAACTTTTTTTGCAAGTTAACAGTAACAACCCCACAAAAAAGGTGAATGTCCAATCTATTAAAAAAGAAGATCCAATGAAAAAAATTCTTCAACACATTTAATCATAAAAAAAATAACCAAGAAAAATTTCATGCTGAAAAAGATGAAATATGAAGGCACTTTACATTAAGTACTAAAATGTTAAAAATTGCACCAAGTGTATCTTAGGAGATTAGATGCAATTTGTCTTAGAAGAGAATATGCAGTTATCAAAAATTAAACACATATGTGACACAAATTAGTGAATTCACACAAGCCATTTATGGGTTCAGTTTTTCTTACTCCTGCCCACTCGCCAAGGGTCTTTGCACTGGGAACAGTAATCAAGCTAACATTGTGATCAGCACAGAGAGCTCTGACCAGTTTGACATAGTCTGGCTGGTTGCAGTCCTCAGCAAGAACACAGAGCTGTGCAGCATGTTTCTCAATTATTTTGGCACCTTCATGAAGGCCACGTGCCAGTCCATCATGAGCAAGTGATTTCTTCAGGACAAGCTGCAAAGCCGTCATAATGTCCATTGGTTCACCTAAAGCTGGTGCTGGTGACTCGGCCACAATAGCGGCACCTTCCTCTCTGCCAAGTGGAACAAAGAATAGTGTAATTTTCAGAAAACATTTGTAAGCCAAATCGGAAGGGACAACAAAAACTGGAGAGTAACATAATATCAAAAACTGAAAGCAACAGACGCACATGCAACACCAGGAAACATTTTTCATCATGCACAAAATAAAACAAACACCTGAAACAAATGCATACCTAGAAGCTATGCAGGAGAAAAAACATTCAGTAATGTTCGATAAAAGTAACATTATACCTATTACAAGGGATACAGCAGCAGAATATTAAGGAAGCTGTTACAAACTTACAATTGACTGTTTGTTAAGAAATCTCAAAATTCAAAAATATAGAGAAACTAAAAGAGATCTTTCAGTAAGATGTGGGTAAAGCACGATAGTGCAAACAACAACTAACATAACAAATGAATGCAAAAGGCTACTGAATTTAATAGCCAATGAGAATTTTCTACTGAATTCAAAGGTTCCACAGTTAAGTTTAAATGTTCTAGAGCTCTCCCTATTATCCATTTCATTGAAATGCCGTACCATTTTGTTGGAACTTTACCCTTGATAGATTCTAGCTTACCACTTCGCATATACTCACAAAACTCTACTTTCTTGTCCTCTTTTCTCTCCTCTCTTGCCAATTCTTAATCACTCTTACGTAAATCTGATATTAATCATTTATCGCTAACTTCAAAAATGTAAATGTGACTACAGTAAAAAATAGAGGTTATAGCTACAATCTTATTTTCAAAAATCTCTTATCGAGAGGTGTCAAATTGACTAAAATCTCATGTTGTAAGAACTCTTGGCGTTGGAAGTGAAGCAATGAGCGTGAGTGCTCTTACGATAATCTAAAATCCACCACTCACCTGACTGTTGACAGGCTCTACAATATCCCATAAGTCTAACATTACTTACAACAACTTAGGGCATATTCACCATTCAAGGAATACAAATGATTCCTCCATCGCTTGGCATTCTGAAACTCATTGTAATTATTAACCACAATGAAGAAGGAAGTAAAGGACATGATATTATTATTCCATTTGATCCTCTACCTAATGAAATCTAACAACATTTTTTTTGGAAGATATACCGGTAATGAAGTTCCCTAAGGCAAAGACACTGAAACCAAAACATGCATAATTTTCCTCAGCCATCAAGCATCCTCTCAAGAATATTTTTCACTCAATTTCTCTTCATGTTGCATCAGCATATAATGGACTACTGCATATAGCTAAACTATTTTGCAGCAACACATTCCACCAGATTGTCTCCCACTCGGGACACTTAGGAGGACCCAAACGAACTGTACTTCTGATGCTGCCAGTTCATCACAGTACCAGAAGCATTGACAACTATAGACACGAAATTCCTGGAGAAACTGACATATAGCTGAGACGCAACTTCGATTACCAAAGGGCTCCGGAGTGCAGAAAACAAAATGCGATACGGAAAGACAAGTAGAAACAGGTTTCAATACCATAGATTGTATGGACAACAATAACACAAGAAACAGCACGAACCAAAGACCGATTTAATGCATACTGAGCTTCTTCTTCCATGTAAAACAAGAACACACAAAAAAAGACATGAGATAATCGAAACCCCAAAAGCAGCTAGAGATGAAATTGATGAACTAGCTTCATAATTGATCTTATAAAAGAAAGAACAACCGACATGAAAACGAAACAAGAACGTAAAAGGAAAGCAGAAGAAATCAATGCGAGTCAATAGAACATATCCAATCGAGCATATGCATTCCGGGGGAATGGAAAAACACACAGCTGAGTCAACCATCGGGGCAAAACAAAAATAAAAATAAAAAATTGATGAACAAAGAATACGAAAGAGAAGAGAAAAAGAATAAAGATCTGGGGGAAGGGAAGAGACTGGAAAGCATACCCTCCCGACATTATGACGATCTTGAGTTCCGCTGCTGTGCTCCCGCCCAACCTTGTCTTGCGCACTCTTTTCTCTATTCCAGAGAGAGACAGAGGGGGGAAGAGAAAACCTAATAAAACCCTAACCCTAGTCGTGGGTTTACGGTCGGGATGGATCCTTATGATTTCAACGGGTCCGGATCCAATTCTAATATTCAAGCCACGCTCTTCCTTTGAATCCTTTTTAATCTGAACTGAAATACGAGCTTCGTGCTTTTTATTTTACTCACACCAACAAGTAAAAAACTTCATTTTAACTTTATTTTCTCGTTATTTTACGCGGTAATATATTTAAAAATCCCTGTTATCGTAATACGATGCAACAAAAACTTTAACCCTTGTCCATTTGTGGGTGACCTTAGCAGAGCCAGATCCAAATTTAATTTTCACTCAACAGTGGCTCTTTTTTTCATAATCCCAAACACGAGCTTTATGATTTTTTATGTTTTAGGCACGGGTCTTATCTTTTTACTGGCAGCTCCACGTAAAAAGCTTCGATTTACTATTCCTGTTTCATTCTTTTTTAAAATTAAAACAAAAGGTAAGGATCATCAGCTTTAAATAATAAAAGCATAAAGTGTAGCATAACTAATAAGCTGGAAGGCAAGCGGAGTTGTCGTCGGGTTGGATTCTCAGTGACCTTGGTAGATTCAGATCCAAATCTAGTTTTCATGTTGCTCTTTTTTTATCGTAATCCCAAACAGTATCTTCATATCAAATCTCAACTTTCACATTATGTTATATGGTCGGCTCCTGTAGGATTCGGGTCAACCGATATTTCTATGTGGTAGATATGATCCGTGTCCAAGACATTTTAGTACTTTCGAAAGATGGGCCAATTTTCTTATCATATTCCATTTGCATGCAAGGGATGAATCTATTTCCTTCAGTTTCCCTCTACTACAAAACTCATTTTCTCTTATTTAACCACAATGAGCGCCCACAGTGATTATGTTGATTATCCAAAAAATTAACTGTATATCATTTCATCTAAGTTCATTTTCCTTACTTTTAACTCACATTTACGTCATTTTATTCTAAAAGAAAATATAATGCAAGCACGGTAGAAATATTTTATCTAGTGATGCCCAATCCACCAAGTGAATTTACAATTGGGTATGCACTAAAACTATATGATTCGTCAGATTTAGTGTCTACATTTGCAAATTGGACTGACATTTAACTATGAGTTCTGAGTTGGATTAAACTTCCAAACCAAGAGAACGTTAGCAAACATTCAAACCCTCCATGATGCAAAAGTAAAGATAAATTAGACCGCCAGAATGTAAATTTTAAGCTTGAAATATCGACTTCAGTCAAATAAACTATAGAAAAACGATAAAAAAAAATGTTTGGTAAAATTAGTTTTACATACTTTTTATTCTGAGAGTCAAGTACTGACATAATACAACCAGGTTCTGGAGGACTCAGTCATGGGTTGGTTTATTCAGCTTGCAATTGCTCGATTCTTCATTCAGCACCATTTCTAACTATTACCCAATGTCATAATATACTATATTTGTTTGTTGGAACTAAATTAATCTGAGAATGTTGCTTATTAGTTACTATTATATATACACACAAACACATGTGTGTGTGTGTGTACATATGTAATAGGGCAAACTCATTTCTTCTTATTTAACCACAATGAGCGCCCACAGTGATTACGTTGATTATCCCAAAAATTAATTGTATATCATTTCTTGTAAGTTCATTTGCCTTACTTTTAACTCACATTTGTGTATAATTATGGAAAAAGAAAATTAATTGTATCGTCCAATTTAACCTTACAACCAGATCTAGCAACGACTATGTATCGAAGGGAATGAAGGGTATTTTTTTTATTTGTTTAATAAAACAAAGGGTATGTTAGACTTCTTAACTTGTTCACAATCCTTTTTTTACCCTTGTAGAAATTTTCTTTTTTATTTTAATAAAGGTATTTTGGTCATTTCACTAGGGGCTGTGCACATAACAAGGTTCGCCTTCGCTTGGGTTTAAAACTTTGGAGAGGGACATATGCAGTGGCGGAGATGCATGTGGGCTGGTTTGGGCAATTGCGGGGTGTCTGTCCTGCATAAATTCATTGTGTAAATTGCATATCAACACCTCTAAGTTTTTTTATTTATTTACAAGTGTTTCTGTCACTTAAAAATTGCAATTTCAAGTATCAGTGCCCCTCATCCTGATATTTAGACAAATGCATACCATTATATCAGTGACTAGCTAAGGGCGTGTTTGAATAAGTGGATAGGATGTCGAGCTAAGCAGAACATCTTTTCCTCAAAAACATGTTTCCAAAACAGCAAAACTTGACGTTTCCTTCAAAAAAGAGATCCAATACGGGAAACTCGGTTCAGTGTGAAGAGAAAACTGGCTTCCTCATTCTGCTTTTTTTATTTTCTCTCAATACATGTGTTATTTTCTTTGAAATAGTATACATCATATCATGTTGTTATAAGCACGTCATTAATTTGCATCCTACCTTTTACTTATTTTCATGCTCTGAAGTAAATAATTTTCGCCAATATCTTCATAAGCAGAGTTTTTACTTGTATAATACTTTGTGTAAATATCCGTAGTTACTAGTTCCCATCCAGGGGGTGAAGCCAGGGCAGGGCCTCGTCCCCCATTCATATTTTGAAAAATTAAAATTTATCCTTAAATTTTTTGAAAATGTGATTTTGGCTATAGAATTTTTGAAAAATAAATATCGACTCGTATGTTTTTTTTTTAAATTATAATTAATATGTGGCATGACAGAGGGGCACTCCGGGCAAATTCCTGGCTCGGCCTCTTTTCCTATCTATTTATTAGATTGGCAATGCAATTATTGTATGCATGTTATTGGTCCTTAGATTATTTGAGTCTCCGAACATGGGCAACGGAACAAAGTGCCCGGAGAAACGGTAACACTGTCAATTTGGTAACATTCTCCAGCACCGGGATCGAACCGACGACCTGATGTCTTGATGCCCACTAGATCACCAGTTAATTTACTAGCCTTGGGGAGCTTAAGCTTGACAGCGAAACCTGTCCAATTGCTGCCGGCCGGCCGGCCGGCCTAATCGTCTTGTCAAGTCCATGTTCCTCCGTTCCAACTCATCAGCTCTTATCCATCCCCTTTGCGTGTTTGAATCGGGGACGCAATTCTCATTTGCTCAACCAACTCGGCAATCCATATCCGCTTGTTAATTGCGCTGTTATCATCAAACCCAGTGACAGTTAGCGTTGCCATTTAACACAACTCAATAAAAGCATATATATATATTGTGGTTTTCAGTTGATACGTTAAACTTTTGTTCTTTTAATAATTGTGACTCATGAATGATGCGTCAAAGTTAGACGTGAAGGATTTGTCGCATTCTTTGAAATCCCTGTCCCACAACTCCCACGGTACAAGAAGTATGGGAATCAATTGATGAACATTGCGGTTTCGGATAACTCATAGCTCCAACGTGGAGCTGCCATTCCTCCGAAGTTTTATCGATGAAGCTGCCTCTGTATGATAATATAAAGTATTCATATGATAAAATAAAATCAACGTCAATTCATATAAGCTCTCCCATGCATCGTTGCGGTTGGAAGTTAAGGTTAGCCTGATTGACGTCTTGATGTGCCCGGCAATCCATACCCAATAAACTTGGGCGTCATCAGGGCCATGACATAACTTGTTGGTGGTACGAGTGTGACCTTAATGACGTGTCGTCAGTTTGATTCTTGTAGGTGTTATTCATCTGAACTGTAAATGGTTGCATGCACGACACTCGAGTCGAATGATGTACTCTAATACTTTAAAAATTGCCTCTTAAGAGTAGATGTCATAATCCCTTCAAAACTTTATCTATTTTACTGGAATCAAGCAGGAGACGTACCCGTTATGCGCCTCCCGCGCCACCACAGAGAGAAATAAAGGTAGAAAAAAAAAAGTATCTACAACATGGGTTTCCATTTCTCTCTTCCAATGAAGGATTCTAACTCTCTTATTGTAGTGATTGATTATTGTTTCTTGTTAAGTTTTTCTGCTTTTCATGTTTCATATAATAAGCATGTTGGTGATATGCACTTAGTAGGGCCAGGCCAACCTGTCCGGTTGTGGACCTTCTAGGCAGTTCGGACCCACATTATCTGATACAGCCTGGTTGGTTGCTTGCACCTCTCATTAAGTATTTATTGCCCTCGCCAAATTGCTACTGGATGGATAAACTTTAAGCTGATCAGGTGATCTGTTCTTGTCTCATCCTCCACATGAGTAAAACACGAACAAACTTAAATTTCAAGGCCGTCGGGACGCATTCCGGAACCTATTCCCTAGTTAGTTTTAATATGATGCAACTTGACTTGAGTAAAAAGAATGTGAGAATAAACAAATAAACATAACTTCTTTATTTTCCTGATTGGTTTTCCATCCATATATAACATAACTTGCATTTTTAAAAAATCTAGGCATTTTCTTTCATAATTCAATTCAAAAGTATAGTTTTATATAAACTGTTCCTCAAGTACCATTGAGAACGGACACGTCCACCTGTCTATGGGATAAGCATTACACATGGAACAAGTGGACTAGTGGTACGGAGCATATGAATAAGTTAAAGAGGGAGTTAGCACTGCACCAAGCATTTAAGTGGGATACACAATATCTATTTGTTTTTTTATATTTGATGGTTACTCCGGCATGTGCGTGCACGCAACATATAGGAGGCGTTGACAAGGACGGAAGCATTCTCTCCTCTTCCTTCCCATGTTCACTAGAATGTGAAGTACCAATGCATCGGGTTGTGCATGTGAGAGGTAGGACTACGAGCATCCAGAATTTACTTGTCTTATATAAAAATTTTGAAAAATAATATTTTGGCTCAGGTCAAAATTTATAAACTTTAATTTGGCCTTCCTTATGAAAATTTTCTAGCTCCGCCCATGTACACATGCACACATATGCATTAGTACAATAAAACGATTTGGGTCAGTTAGCCCTTCGAACTATGCCAGCACATATGTAACATGTACCCTAACCAGTGATCTCTCTTCCGGATCTGAAAATATATACCAACCAAGTGGTGTGTGTGCTACAAGGAATAGGGATGTAAATGAATCGCATATATTGGAATACCATTAGGATATTGATTTTGTTTGGTTGGATCCGGCAAAGAAATTCAAGTAATGTGATGCAGATTCCACTTGCAGTTTCACGGGGGACGATGAATTTGTGTCCAATGTCCCACTAGTGTTTAGGGATGTCAATAGGTTAGATTCTAATTAGATATATCTTTCACTGTATCCATTATTCGGGTATTTACATATTCAAATTCAAATACAAACAAAGAAAAGTCATATATGAATCTCAATCCGAATCCAAATCCTATTTTTACATTCATATCTCAATCTTTATCTGAATTTTGAATTGAATCTGGCTGATTTTCAAAGTTAAAGAACATTAGACATAGGTATTTTTTTTCAACTAAATCTGGCCTCATTGTGAATTTGATCATTGAATCCTATCTGATTTCCTTGTCGGGTATTCAAAACTTTTTTATATCTTTTTTTTTTAGAACAGATAAATCAAATATCGGATTGAAATTGGCCTACTGAGGTCTGATAGAGAGCCAGGTAGATTAAATATAGGTATTGAATATTTTGCTCGTCGGACCCTGATTCACTTTAAAAATATTGGAATCAAATCCAGATCCAGTTCAATTGAACTGGTAACCATAGATACAACCCAAATCACAACATTTTAGATCCCTCCTTCTTGTGATGTCAACAAGTTCACCGGCCTAGTAAATGCATGGATTCGCGTACCGCGCTTCCATCTGAAAACAAGTTAATAAATTAGCTGTCTTCTCGAGACAGTTCACCGTCGCTAAGCCCATGCGCTATCTATCGGAAATTGAGACTTTTTTTTCCAACAAACAAACAAACAATGTTTTTGTCCTTCACCAGAAAAGGGACCCGTGCCTGCAAGGAGAGAGAGAGAGAGAGAGACTACGGTTGATGGAGATAAGATAACTCAAGTTTTTCCGGGAAACATATTAGTTGAATGAAACTGTCAGATGGAGACGTCAGGTAAGAGGAGCTGATGGTAAAGCATATTGAATCTGTTCAACCGTCTCTATTGGTTTAATAGCAATTGGGAGATTTGAAGTCAAAAGTGGCAAACGCCCTTCACCTTGGAAGCCTTGATTTCGTATCGCGCACCCAACGAGTAACGACTGGTCACATGCAGCTGATCTCCCATTATCTGTCATACCAAATTTAAAAAGGTTGTCTCGTTGACTCATATCTCAAATCCCAATCAAACGCGCTACTAATCCCCCATTTGCTATAAACAAGTTCCTGTGCTAGATGGGCAGGAAGGATCAAATTTATATCCGTTTTAAAAGATTGCATGTTGTTGAATTTTCGTAAAGGTCATAGGCCGTGGATGTAATTTTTTATAAGGACAATCAGACACTCTGAAAAATTACAGAAAATTTTGGCGCCAGTGTGTAATTTTTCATTTTCATTAGTTAATTAGTTCGAATTTATCGTTGTAATTAAAGTTAAATTGACCAATGGTCATTTCATTTGTCTCGCGAGTCGCGAGTCAGTGCTGGGTTGGTGTCCTAAACCCAAACCATGGGCTAGGGCCCGACGAACCCGACCCGGTCCGAACGGATTCTCATTTATTACGGTGAACTCAACGGAAGGTATGGGCATCCACCACTGTCAAGCAACTATGATGGAGACCCTTGCTCCATTCTGTTCTTTTCTGTTGCCCAATAATTAAAATGTAATAAAATAATGCGGTAATATATTTAAAATCCCGAAATTATTACGCCTTTATTGGCGGTTCCCCATTACCCAGATCCCTTCAATTTTTTCTATGACTCCGCTCCATCCATTTGACCCTCATACCATCGAAAACTTCAATGCTGCCCTCTCTCGGTTATCATAAAAGTTGAATTCTACATACGAATTCTTCCACTCTCCAAATTATATAGCAAAAATTGAAAGCATGTTCCAAGATGAAGAATCACAACAAAAGTGATAAGGTGCTCTCGATGGCGTCGCGGGCTACCATGTAGTCGTAATTTCTGAAGAACGCGTGGGCAGTTAGTTAGGAAACCCGCAAACTTTCTTGAAGAAGCTGGACTACCAATGAGTGAAAGACGCAGAACGTTTCACGTGCAGCCGTCCACCACTAAGCAAAGATTCCAGGCAGTGCATGGTCCGAGCTATCCCGGACAATTTTACGCAATTACATTTGTGCCCTTTCTAGACCAAACACGGTGATAGTAATTATTCTGGAGATGTAAAGATACGGAATTTTTTGTTTTGATATATCACAAAACCAAACTGCTGGAATCTAACATATAGTTAATAAAGTTTTGATACCATATCGTAAAATCACTTGATGTCTCTGATAACATATCTAGTTAATCCGTCAAACACGTCAATGTCCCAGACATGGCGTTCAATCGGAAAGCATCCCGCGTGAATGCAGGAAACTGAAACAAGAAGTGTAAAATACGAAACTATAATATCAGTGGATCCAAACGGTTGAGTTACATGGTTTTTGTGGATTTTCCTTCCGGCACCATCACCATGAGCTCATAGAATCTTAATTAATTCTTATACGTATATTTGCTGATATGAATCCCGACTACGTGCACCTTTATGTAGTATGTGGACCAACCTGCAGTGATGATCTAAGGGGAGACATTGGTTGATGTGAAGGCCCTTCCAAAGCAAGGATGTAAATGATTCTTCTAATCTGGATTCTTCCAATATTAGACTTAATTGGTTTCTCTGAAATCGCGATCTAATTCAAACCCGTTCTTTTGAATTGAATTTGAATCCAACTTGCATAATATTCGAATGAACCTTTATTGGATTATGGACAGATATCCAGCTTGGATTCGATAATCAACTCTAAATTTCTTTTACTACATTTAGCTAAATTATTTGAGTATCAAACACATCCAATATTCCATTTTCTAGGGTTTGTTTTTTGTGGGACGTCCACCGTTTGGAACCCTAGCCGGTGCGTGGCCCAATACGAATAGATATCCGGGAAAAGTTAGCGCAGAGGTTCTGGATCCTATATGCAATAAATGCGGGCCCATTGTCATAGCATTTTGTTTGGTTAAACATGTCGGATCCAATTCTAATTTCGGATCCAGATCCAGGTATCATCTTGGCTTGCCCTGGGGGTGAAAAGGTCTTTTAAGAGGTAGGAGAGACATCAGAGCTCTGCTGTAACTGGGTCTTCCCCTTTTCAGGAACTAACCAATCAGGAGTCGGAATGGGAAAATCCACGTAGGATCCAACGACCAATCATAATAATTGTTCTTCCCTTTTCAGAAATAATTATAGAAATTAAAAAAATTGGAAGAGGGAAAAATTTGGTTATAAAAACACATCTCCACCTCCCACTCTTTAACAACACCACCACACCGCTCTCCTTCACACCAATGGCGAGTACAGCGCCCCTGGGCCTGGCTCTGCTCTTCGCCGTCCTCCTCCTCGCCGGAGGCGGATTTCCGGCAGCGGTAGGGTCCCGTCCACCGTTCGCCTGCGACCCCCGGGATGCCCGGACGCGGTCCTTCCCGTTCTGCTCGCCGTCGCTTCCGCTGCCCCAGAGGGTCAGGGACCTGCTCGGACGGCTGACGCTGGCGGAGAAGGTGCAGCTGCTGGTGAACAATGCGGCGCCGGTGCCTCGGCTGGGCATCGCCAGGTACGAGTGGTGGTCCGAGGCGCTCCACGGCGTGTCGAATGTCGGGCCCGGCACTCGGTTCGGAGGCGCGGTCCCCGGGGCCACCAGCTTCCCTCAGGTCATCCTCACGGCTGCCTCCTTCAATGCTTCGCTCTGGTACGAGATCGGCAGGGTAAGTTCTCTCTCTCTTTCTTCCCTCCTGAGCAAAATGACGGTAATGCCTGCATCTGTGGCCGTTTACTCGCTAGTCTAGAGTACGCAGGGGCGGGCAGTTTCGGGGAAGCACCGGAGTTTCAGCGATCAGTTACGTCTCCGGCGACCTCTTGCGGAGGTCTTCTGAGCGACCAACTTATTTCGAAGTAGAAGGTTTTTGCGCTTCTTCTTTTTTGCCCTCCATTTTTGCAAACTGGCCATCGCTGTCCGGTCATTATTTTTCGGCAATGCTGACTCCTTCAGGGACTCTTCGGGAAAGTCGGGCTCTTTTTCGACTATTCCTCTGCCAAAAGCACTTTCCCGGCGGTCAGTTTTCTAGCGCTGCCTCTGGAGTTTTAATTCAACAAAGTGACCACCTTACCCTCCCCTTTTGTCTCATATACATATTCTTCTTTTCTTTATCTGATGATTGCATCTTTTCCACGCACGGGGCTTGTTTTTCTATTCTCGAGGATAAGCAGCGGGGGTACTTTTGGCAATATCGACCTTTTTTGGACGGATTTCGTCCTCTCTTTGGGGCCCTTATCCCTTTAATAAAGTTTGCGGAATAACTCTGTGGATTGTTTATTGTTAGATATTTGATAAATAAGTTTTAGTTTTTTTTTTAAATTTTGTTTTATTGAAAAAGTGCTTCTTCCCCAGAAAATAGCAGCTGCATGCATCCCCGGATTTAGCAACTTTGTTCATGTGCTAAGGGTATTTTTGTCCTTGTGTTAAACGTTGAAGCTGTCGTTGGGTCTGGATTTTAGGTGGTGTCCACGGAGGCGAGGGCGATGTACAACGCGGGATCGGCGGGGCTGACGTACTGGAGCCCCAACGTGAACGTGTTCCGGGACCCGAGGTGGGGCCGTGGGCAGGAGACGCCCGGCGAGGACCCGGCGGTGGCCGGCAAGTACGCGGCTCAGTACGTCCGCGGCCTGCAGGAGGTGCCCTTCGGCAGGGACGCCTCCCGCCTCAAGGTCGCCGCCTGCTGCAAGCACTACACCGCCTACGACCTCGACAACTGGCAAGGCAACGATCGCTTCCATTTCAATGCCAAGGTAATCGATCTCGTGGCTCCTAGACCCTCCTCCCGATCATTTGCTTCATCTGGTAAAATGATGCCGCCGCCCACATAACAATTTGGGTTTTGTTTCTGTTTTTCGAAAAGCTGCATATTTTATCTTTGTTTTGGATGTTGGGCTAACTTTGAAGGAAGGTTTTCGCCAGACAATGGTGTTAGCTATCCGCGGGCTTTTAGTCTTCTCCATGTGCGCAAGGTTCATTATCGAGGCTTTTCTTGGGAATCCATGGCTGGGTGTTAAGAGAGGTTGCTTCATGCGCCGCTCCAGCTTGAAAAGCTTGACCGACGGTGGTAGTAATTGCATAGCACTGTTTGCGCACTTGTTTTCATGGGTAGTTATTCCACCATGGAAGTACCAACTTGATGCGTTGCGGACGAGTTCAGGATTGGGGACACTATAGTCTATAGTGTAGCGACCAAACCTTTCTTTTTAATAGTTAATGGAGAAGCTTCGCTTCACGGGCACGAAATCATGCACTTTTCTATCACTTCGTCAGTGACTACTCTACCTTTTCTCTTTAAAAAAATTCGGAAATCCGACTTTTGCTGATACCAGAAAGGAGACTTGATGCCGAAGAGATGCTTCAATTTTTTAGCTAAGATTTTCTTCGTAATTTGCCACAGAATATGCAATTTAGATCGATCTGCGGGTCTGCCTGTCAAGTAGGCCCCGAAAAGGGGACGAGATCTCTCTGATCGTAGGGTAGACGCGTCATTCCTGCGGTGTTCAATGAGTCCACGCAGAGCAGACGTCATACAAGCTAAACAGGAACAGCCTCGTCGTTCTCAGTGCAGGCGTCATACACGCTGAGAACGGGCGCGGAAAACAGCATGCGCCGTTCTGTTGGCTCACACTGTCCGAGCTTCAGCGTCGCTGGTCACTCAGCAGTTCATTCATTTCTTAGCCAGTGTCTTTTCTTTTCGTGGGGAGTTGGCCGCGCCCCCCGTGACATGCTTGCTCTGTTTTCCTTTTCTTCTTTCCTCCATTTTATTACTCTTTCTTTCTTTTCCCTCTTCCCCGTTTTCATGGCGTGTGCTCGTGTAAAGGCCGTCGCTGAAACGTGCATAAAAGCGGAAACCTTGGCCATTGGTGGTTATGGTTGCAGGTGAGCAAGCAGGATCTGGAGGACACCTACCAGGTGCCGTTCAAGGCGTGCGTGGTGGAAGGGAGGGCGGCAAGCGTCATGTGCTCCTACAACCAGGTCAATGGCGTTCCCACCTGCGCGGACCCGACACTCCTCAAGGGCACCGTCCGGGGCATGTGGGGCCTCAACGGGTACGCCCCCTTTCTCATTCCTTTTCCTTTCACTTAAACCTCTCGGTCCTCTGCTGGGCGACCAGCAGCTCACTTGGGCCCAGTCATGGAAAACTGTAAACCGGCTGAGCCAGCCAACTTTATTGAGCAGATTAAAATTAAATTTGTTGTACACGAGTTTTGGAGGCTAGGATACATCATGAAACCCGTTAAAGAGACGTATGCACAAACTTACTTATAAATTAATCAAGTTCCAACTTATGAAGGCTATACATGTGACAAACTTGATAAAAGTTACTACTTATTCTATGTGCAAGCTGCAAATTGAGAAGACATGACCAACTGAAATTTTATTGTAATTCTTTTTTTTTTCTCCAAAATAAGAAATAATGCCGTACCAAGGATATGATGAGCATAGTTTCATTTTTTGTAGCAATCAACAGTTGGTTGCTAGATTTGGTTCAAATATTTGTTCTTATAGACGAATGACATTAGTTGATGGTCAGCACTAATGACATCTAATTGCAATTCCAATGTATGGACTCTAAATTTTCATGAGCAACCATTCTGTAAAACCTATTCCTAACGAGTTATTGGTGTTTGATTTGAGATTTGATTCGAATATTTCTCTGCAATGTAGTCACTCCACATGTACATGTTTAACTTGGGCAGAAAATAGAACGTTTTTTAGATTGGATGGTAGCTGCCTCGCGGCTGGAGCTTTTTATACTGTTTTCCTTTCAGTTGAGTGATGACGTTTTCTGAATAATAACCAAAAAAGGCGAGATGGATTTTCTTCTCAAGAACTTGAAACATCGATTCAAACAACTTGGAACATTTTTTCTGGTTGGATACTAGCTGTCTTGCTGCTGGAGTTTTTTTCGTAACAACTTTTTTGCCTTAATCGAGTAATGACCCATTGACCTTCTCTGAACAACGGAAAAAGCGAGATGGATTTTCAGCATCAATAGTTTAAGCGTTTCAATCGTTAGATCCTTTTATCCCTTTTCATTTTCATCAAGAAAGAGATGCTGTTGTTCACGATTTATAAAGCTGTCAGCGCGGACTGTAGCTTGAAGGACCTTTCAGGTTTCAGCAGATGCGATAGGCGTATCCGAGGGCCTTTATATCACAAAAACACAAAAAAAACAGGCTTGCCATTGAAAGGACACCCCTTCGGCCCATACCCAATTTGCACAAACAATTATGCACTTTTTTTGTTTTCTGAAAAAAAAAGGATATTTTATGAAACAAGGTTCTCTACCTTTGGCAGTATATACTATACATAAATCAGGTTTAATTTGTTTTCTTTCGTCGCACCTTTCGTGTACAGTTGAATTAAATGAACTCAATTCCCAACATGCTTTTTGTAATTTTTTTCTGAAGAAAAAGGAGTCAGTATCGATGTGCCATCAACAGTTTTACTCTTCAAGCATGGGAGCGATTTACAAACTTCAAATCCCCTTTATCGAACAGTTAATGAATGGGTAACAAAAATTTCCTTCATGTTTTTGCAGATATATAGTATCGGACTGTGATTCTTTAGCAGTACTGTACAACTTTCAACACTACACAAGTAATCCAGAGGATGCAGTTGCAGCGACGCTAAGAGCAGGCAAATTTTCTGTTCACTAGTTTATCTTTTTTTCGCCCCTGAAGTTAGTAAAAGCCATAAGCTATTATCTACGCAGTTCTTTTAAATAGAAAGCCTAAAACTGCTATTTAACCAGCAGTCCTCGTGTTGGCAGTTTCCTCAGTTTTTTGTGATATTTGTTTCATATAATATGGTTTTAGTTCTTGTTGGCTGTACAAAGTCCGAACTTTCAGAGTTTCGGGTTTTTGGAATACGAACGGTTCATGTCACGAGTTTATGGTGCAGTCTGACAGACGAATTCTAATCCATTAGAGGGTGATTTTTCTTCAGGTCTGGATTTGGATTGTGGCCCCTTCTTGGCCCAACATGCAGAGGACGCAGTCCGGAAAGGAAAGGTAGGGGAGAAGGAGATCGATGCTGCACTCGAGCATACCATGGCGGTTCAGATGCGGCTGGGTATGTTCGATGGCGATCCGTCTGCGCAGCCGCTCGGCCATCTCGGTCCTGCCGATGTCTGCACTCCAGCAAACCAGGAGCTGGCCCTTGAAGCTGCTCGGCAGGGGATAGTCCTCCTTAAGAACCAGGGCAATGTCCTTCCCCTATCCCCTGCCCGTCTCCGGACCGTCGCGGTCATTGGCCCCAACTCGGACGCCACGGTCACCATGATCGGGAACTATGCAGGTACTCCTCTTTGGCCTAGATGCAGTGCCAGTGCCAGACTTTGGTATGGATTGAGATCCAAGAAGAACTAATGTGTGGACATTTAATTTGACTTGTTCCTACTCTGCTTTAGGTGTTCCATGCAGATACACAAGCCCCCTTCAGGGCATCGCCAGATACGTGAAAACAAGTCACAATGCTGGCTGCAGAAATGTCAAATGCGCTGAGACCGAGCTCTTTGGGAGAGCCGCTACAGTAGCTCGACATACGGATGCCACGATCCTTGTCATGGGATTGGATCAAACCATAGAGGCTGAGGCCCGAGACAGAGAAAGCTTGCTCCTTCCTGGTCGTCAAACGGATCTGGTGTTACAGGTAGCCAGGGCTTCAAGAGGCCCTGTGATCTTGGTGCTAATGAGTGGCGGTCCGGTCGATCTATCTTTTGCCAAGAAGGAACCGAAGGTTGCCGGCATCCTGTGGGCTGGTTATCCGGGTCAAGCAGGCGGCGCAGCCATCGCCGATGTCATCTTCGGAGCATCTAATCCTGGTAAGATTTAAAGGATCTAGTTGACGTTTTAGGTTAGGATATGACGACAAGTTCAGCTTTTGTATTGTTTTTACATCATATTCACAGTTTTGGTGTACCGTTTATGTATCACACAAGTAGGATTGGGTTCATGCATTTGATCCCTTTTGTGCGGATGTTGAGCTCAGAGCAAGTTTGTTTAGGGCACATAGGTCAGGGTGGTTGTGGACCTTACTGCAGGCCCACGTCATGGATTCTCAAATTCGAATCCTCCATCTTATCCCTAAAACAGTCTAATTCCATGTGAGTTGTCGCATCCCCCAATCTGCATCTGCATGGATTTGACATAAGGCAATTGGCTTGCATCATACCCCTTACATGAAAGTCACCATGTATCTCCATGAAAATTGTCGAGTACTGATCATCTTTTAGTGGGGATATAAATGTTTTCAGATATACGGCTTTAATAGTTTGATTCTTTAGGTGTATACTCTGTTTGAATTATGTGAGACGGAATTGCTTGTGGTAATTCCCCTCAGGTGCCTCTGCTCTCCACGACTTTATTTACTAGAAAGAAGAGAAGAAAGAGAAGGGCAGATTTTCAATATGACAATGTTCAAAAACGCAATTGATTGTGCCTACTGTTCACTGCGTATTCATACTTGAACTTATTTTGTGTGACGAACATTACAGGAGGAAAGCTGCCCATGACATGGTACCCTCAAGAGTATGTAACCAAGGTGCCCATGACAAGCATGAGCATGCGGGCAACAGGGGGCTACCCAGGTCGAACCTACCGTTTCTATCAAGGCGAGCAGGTCTACCCTTTTGGTTATGGACTGAGCTACACATCCTTCACCCAGGCACTGGCCGAAGCTCCTACCATGGTCTCTGTGCCGCTTGATGGCAAGCGTAATTGTGGAAGCAATGGGACTGCGAACTGCCAGGCAGTCCGGGTCACGCATGCCCGGTGCGACGGCCTTTTCTTGAATGTCCATGTTGATGTAAAGAACACAGGGACAAGAGATGGCTCGCACGTACTAATGGTCTACTCGACGCCTCCAGCTGGTCATCAGGCGCCGATCAAACAGTTGGTTGCATTTGAGAGGGTTCACTTGCAGGCCAACGCCCAGCAGCAGGTGAGATTTGCCATAGATGTGTGTAAAGATCTCAGCATTGTTGATGGCATGGGAATTCAGAGGCTGCCCATGGGTCCTCATGTTCTCCAAATTGGGGATTTGAGGCACCTTGTCTCCCTACAAGCAGGGGGAGATCTATAGTCTCAAAATGCTGTCACTTTTGTGCTACATAAACTTGTTAGGATTTGGGAAAAGAGAGAAAAGAAGAAGAATTGAAGTCAATAAACTTGGGCAAGTGGTGCTACTTCTTGATATCTGACGAAGTTCACATATCATTCAATATTTGTGAAAAATATTGTTTGAAGGGACTGCAGAGCAAAGAAAGTGTCCCCAAATCTATGTAGTGGCTTGGAAAAAAGATGTAGTTGAGTAATTGTACATCAGCATGTACCCAAATGAAGGGGCAGCATGCTTGGTATTAGGATTTAATGTGATTGTCCCTTTGGTGATCTGGTTTTTTTTTCTATATTAAGTTTTTGGTGAATTGGTCGCATCTTCTATTCTAGCATCGTCAATAGAGAATGTTAATTGCCCCATGAGAAGTCAAAAACCCAGAAATGGTATCTATTATGCAATTGGAGATTGGGTTGGATCCGATCCAGTATAGCGAAATGCATTGGAAGTCGGATCTTAATCAGATCGGACATAGAAGAAACTGAAAAGTTCTTTGAATAAGATCAAAACCATTTGCAAAACCAAGTATGACTAAAAGCTATGCCCCAACTTGGGCCCATTTGAAAGCAGGATTTTCTGACCTGTCTTTGCTCCTATAGAGAACTATGAATATAGATTGCTTGACTTCTTCTCTCATGCAAGAGAATTTCGTTTGGTCGCTTTCTTTTTAAAATGCCTTTTGTCCTTTAGAAATATTGCGGAACACGTAAGTTAACCCCCCCCCCCCCCCCCAAAAAAAAAGACATAAATATGAGATCTTGATAGTTGTCATCACATATGAGAAAAGGGGTTATCTTCTACTATGTGCTAGTTATTGATATTAAATTTCGTCAACTGGTTGAAACAACTAATCCGCTATTAATAATATTTATTATTCATGATATGGAGTATCCTAATATTTGAGACAAAACAGTATGGTTTGAATGAAATAAAGAAAAATAAATTTGTTTTACAATGTTATATAGTGCACAGTTATTCCATGGCTCCGGCTTGATGACAGGTAGGTCCAAGTCAAATTCGAGATTATACATGACATGGGCCAGACTGACTAGTACAAATATTATTCAATATATAAATTGAATAAGATCATAACCAACCCATAAGCAAAAAATCATTCCATCAATTTTTGACAAAAAAAACTCCTCTGCAACTATGATTTAATTTCTAATTACCAATGTAACTCTAACAATATTAACAAAATGCAACAGATCCATCAGACATCTAAGACCACAATGTATGAACTGCAAGACTCAAGCTCGCATTTCCTTGGTCTACTCTCTTGATCTCAGTGCTGAATACTCTTGTTATTACATTTGAGAGCATTTGCGGAGTTAAATGTATGGTCTACACAGCTTGGCAACTCAAACAAAACAAAGAGTGATATCTCGTTTTTCTCAAAAGATCGGCATGCTTGAAAAGGTAACAGGTACGCCAACTCCTTCCCTTTAAACAAGCAGTTATCTCTAGCCAAAATCTGAACGATAAAATTTCGCATCTTTGTAGACATTTTCTTCTAAAGTTTTTCGAGAACCATTATGCATCTTAGAGCCACATTATTGGAAGGACAACGATTGTTAAAAATCAGAAAACAATCTATCAAAAACTAATGGGTTACGGCCACGAGCCATACCCAAATATAGTTTGGGCCTTGGGGATGTAACACTAGACCTTCTCAGTAAGTCAGCCATCACAATACTTCCCAGTATTGAAAGATTGTGACTATACAATGGCGACGATGGATCGTTACAAAGAAATGAAATGCGTACCCTCATTTACGGCTGATGAAATCGGGCTGGGCTGGTTCAGTGGTTCACCCCTCCATTTATTGGAAAGAATAAAGCATACACTCATTGTCGGTGCCTTTTTGCCATTCCACAAACAAATGATGTCATATATATATATATATATATATATATATATATATATATATATATATATATATATATATATATATATATATATATATAATTAGTAGTAGTATGAAGCATTGAAAATGTCAAGATAAAATTAGCAGTAGGCTAAATCACGACTAACCGTAGAGTGCCTTAAAAGGCAACAATGAGCTCGTTGATCCCAAGTGCACACCCCACAAGGCGGGGGACTCATGTGTTCCATGAACACAAAGTACACAACTACTTTATTGAAAGTCTGATTGCTTCAGCAAAATGACTGAGTTTTTTTTTTTTTCAAAGCTTACTGATGAACTAACTGGCAAAACAATCGTAAACTAATGAGTTTTTCTCTTCATCAATTTTGCAAAAATAAACAAGGAGCAAGCAAGTAACGTGATTCACGGTGAGGTGGACTTTGGTAAGATGTCTCCTATTTGGCAGTTTTCAGCAATATTGCTTTAACATATTTCAGAAATACGGAGCCACTTTTTTCTTAGACTCAAAATGGCAGTCTTTGGGTGAAACAGTTAAAAAAAAAAAAAAGACTAAGTACCATGACTGTGAAGGTGACCTTGTAGAATATTCTATAACCATCAAATATTAGGTGGGAACTTCGGCTCTCTTTGCTGGCTCAGAAATACCCTAACTCTGTTTAACCAAGAGCTAAGTTAACAGAAGCTCCATTCACTTAGTTTAAGAGTTAGATCTAGAACTTTCAATTTGAAGTGAAATGTCAAATCTTTAATATCTCAAGTGGGTCCGCTACTGAAATTCGCAGAATTTATTTCTAGATCCATTTTGCATGTCAAACAAATTTGGTTCAAAGATAGATCATAACCCAAATTCGGAAGAAAGTGACACATTTAAATGCTGCTAAAACGTTATCAGAAACTCGGATCTAAGCATCAAATTAAGCTTATTACCGGAGATTTTCTTTACCTTTTTTTTTTTTTTTTTCATATGTGCTTTCTCCCTAGTTTGGAAAAGAGATTCTCCGAAGGGACATGTAGTTACAACGGCGAGGATGAGACAAAGAAATCTCCGGGAAAGTGTCCCACTCACAAGGGGAGTTGGGCCGTCCCTTTCACGCCATGAGGAAGAAAGTGAGCCCCACTGTTAGAAGTCTCAAAATGGTGTTTGCCGCCCGTGGAAGCGACCTTCTTTCATATGGAAAGTGCCTTTCTTTCCAATGAAACTTCCCTTCACGAACTTGAACGCTTCTTACTGAAAGTTCCAGGGCTGCAAACAGCTCGAATCGAATCTGGTGGAAGGGATAACTAATTTGACATTTATAGCTCTATAGATCTGATTTTGAATCCACGCATACAAGTGTTTCTTCTACTCAAATGTAACTCTAGTTGTTGAAAGGGTGGAGAAAAATTTGATCCATAATTTGGATACAGGAACGAGAAACCTATAAATTAATCAATCCGACCAGCTACGCTATACACAGCTTTCGACAATCTAAACATTAGTTAAATGCGAACTTTGAAGCCAACCAGTTTGCATCAGGCGCATACATAGGTGAAGTTGTGGTGACAACTTTTTGGGTCACCGTCTTAATAAAGGCGGAGGGCCTAACCCCAAGCAAGCAAGCGTTTGAAAGAAAAAGAAAGGAAAGGATCGGACTTTTCCACCCAGGAGAAGTTGTCCGAGATAAAAGGCATCAAAGGGGCGATGGGTGTTTCAGTAATTTCGGAGAAGAAGGGGAATCTGTCGGCAATGACGCCCACGATTAAGTCGTGGGGCGGGTTTGGTCTGGAGCGCCGATCACGATATTCCAACGGCAACAACCAATTTCTTCTCTCTGAGAGTTTTTCTTTCCAAGGGCACCCTTGAGAATTTCAAGTAATTTCCGACTGCCCCTCCGCTTGCCAACGGGTTGGTCTCGGATCAAATTGACCTTCTCAGATTAGCTCTACCGAATAAATTCAAACACGAAACGATATGACTTTAGGTGCTCATTAAATGGGTCTTTAACTCCCGAGAACAAATGAAACCCAAGGAGAACGGTAAGACCCGGCCATTGATGACGACCCGATTACGATGTCCGTGTCCCATGCGCTTTTCTCCGTTCAAGCAAAGGGTAGTTAGGTCAATTACTTATGAAAGGCCGGTCTTAAAGTGGGAGAAGGGGCGCATCTCGGAAAGGTGAAGCCAAGAATGAGGACAATCAAGTAATTTTCCGGATCAACATATTCTTATTATCCCCCCTGCACTCAACGCCTCCCCTCGTCTCTCTTCTTCCATTTCGGTTTCGTCTGGCTTCTGCTCGTTCGTCCGCTCGTTCCTTCATTCTCACACTCTTCTCTCTCAGTAAGTTCCTCCTTCTTTCCCTTCTTCTTGTTTGATGCATAATAGAACCGCGATTCAGTTGTTTCGTTCCTTTTTTCGTTTTTCTTCCCCTTCAGGTTGTTGAATTTTGATAACTCCTGTTCTCTCAAGTTTTTGAAATGATCGGGACTTCAGATTGAATATCGCCAAAATCAATCACCGCCCGATTTTAGTGTTGTCTTAATTCAAAGTATGCAGTTGTGGAATTGATTACTTATTGTTCTTCTCTCTTTAGTTTGCGGAGAGAATTGAAGTCGGGAGCCGGAGATGGCGAGCTTCGACAAGGCCTCTTCTTCCGAGGAGGTGAGCGAATTTCTTCTCCCTTCCCGGCGAGAACCATTCTCGATTCCTTTCCGTAGTCTTCGTAGAAGACCGCCTGTGACAGTTTGAGAATTCTCCAGCAAACGGCAAATAATTCATCTAAAACATTTTCAATTTCCCCTGGATTCCCCCCGAAGCCTCGTCCGCACCCGTTCGATTTCCTCGGGTCCAATTCATTTTCATTCCCTCCCCTCCCTTTTCGTTTGCCGGGAACCAACGGTCGGCCAATGAACTTTTCAGAAGTTTAACCACATCCGTCCATCCACCTTGGTTTCGTGTTTCTCGTCAGACCTTGGAGGGTTGAACTCATTCCGGGTTTAACCCGGTTGAGAAAATGACCCGAATCTCCCATATGACCCGTGATCCGGCTGCCGATTTTTGGCAACCAAACGGGTCTCGGAGTATGGATTTGGATAAAAAAATCCATTAACCATATAACTAATTCTATCTCTGTTTGTGTGGATGGACAGGGAACCACGTTGGCAAACAAGTACGGTGCAATGGCTCCAAAGAAGAAGCCCCTCATATCTAAGGTGACTTTTCCAACTCCATTTCTTCATGAAAATCTTTCCTAGCTTTCTCCTGGTTCTGTCATGGAGATAAGAATTCTGGAAGCCGTTCATCTGGGAGATCTACGGTCCAACTCCAAAGCGAGGAACCACCATACGTTTATGATTACGTATTTGGGTGGTACCACCAAGTTGTCCAGGAATGTATTTAGACAATCGGGTCGCGTACCTTATCTGATTCGGAAATTAGCCGTTCCTTTTTTAACCAAACCAAGCCTCTTCGGTGCAGTCAAAATTTTGACGAATCGCGAGTCCAGTCTGACATTGATTTGAAAGGCGAACTGGATGGGATCAGGTCACTTTCTGGTCAAGGCTGGTGACTGCGACCTAACCAACATCAAGATGGTCGGGCCGGGTTTTGTTTTGGCTGACGTCTCCGTTCTAGAGTCGTTGGTTACGATGGCAATTGGCAATTTGCAAATTCTCAATCTGGGGTCAAGCCGGATTAATAAGTGTCTAGATCAAAACCAACTTGTGCCTAAAATTAGGCACCTGGAGTGCTAAATCTGACCCCCACCGGGTCAGTGGTAGGTTTGACCCACCCTGTTGTTCTTTGGTTTGGGTAATGTCAGTATCACCTAAACCATTCAGTCTTTCCTTTGTGTCAGTTGCGTGGAATTATTTCGAATTCCATAGTTGATTCATTGGATCCTGACCCCTTAGCGAACTCGACCTGGGTGCTTCTTCCTTAGTCATCTTTACTTGTTAGCGCCAACTTGGTATCTCCACTTTTACATTGCTTGCGCCAATTATCTACCACCCACCAGCGTCCTTTGATGGCCAAGAAGAAGGCACCTGTCCTTTCTTGAATAACCACACCATTTACTATATATGAAATATGGCTTTATTGCTCACTGGGCAGTGCAGAACACTCCTAAATCAATACTCTGCTGCCACTGTCTGGTCCTAGGCTTGGTTGGCATTTTAGGAACTGGACCAGCAACCCCTGACTTTTATACCAGCCATTGCCTCGGAAGATCTCTGATAAAATTTTCTGATTGGCAGGACCACGAGAGGGCTTTCTTTGACTCTGCCGACTGGGCTTTATGCAAGGTTTGATCATCAAACTCTTCATATCCTGTGTGTGCGCCCTCTTTTCCCAAGCTTTATTCGTAACCTTTATATATATATATATATATATATATATATATATATATATATATATATATATATATATATATATATATATACTCTGCCGACTGGGCTTTATGCAAGGTTTGATCATCAAACTCTTCATCTCCTGTGTGTGCGCCCTCTTTTCCCAAGCTTTATTCGTAACCTTTATATATATATATATATATATATATATAAAGGTAGTCCCATTTTGAAACTGTTTTTTCAATTCTCTCCGCTTTCATATTTACTGATTCTAAGGTGAGAAACATGGTTGTGAAAATGGAAGGTAAGAAGAAAGAAAGAAAAAAAAAATGGGTGGGAGGGGAGGCCACCCCATATAGTATAAATGGTTTCATAATAGACTTAGACAAGCTTTTGTAGTCTTTCATAATACGATTGTATTGAGTTTCAATGGGTTCAATCATTTTTAAGAGTTAGGAAGTCCAATACCTCAAGTAAATTGCAAGGCGGCGGGCAAGCTTACACATAAGATTGAGCTAATCACGATCCAAGTTCGAGAACTTTGTTAAACAAAAAGCATGCCTTCTGAGGATGCTTATCTTATCCAAAGTTAACGAACATATCCATGAAAAAAAAAATGACAATGACAGTGTTTACACCAAGTAAGCTGAACCTGAACCTGGTCATCTTACTTGGATGCACTAAATTTCTTGATCAGACGTCAGACCTTCACTTTCTAAGAAGTGATCCGTTTTGTCTGCCCCAGTGAAATATCTATCTTAGAGCTTTATCGGAAATAGTGCCACCGTCAATTCTTCTCCGAACCAACGAGAATACATGCAATTATCCACTTCTGGGAGCTAAGAACAAGATGCCCTGTTTCTAACCACATCTACAAAAAACTTTTTTTTTTTCAAAAATAAAAAAAATCATAAAAAAAACTAGTTAGCAATAAAAAAGGAAAAAGCATATTTTTTATAAAAACGCCAAAAACAAAAAACCCAAAACACCGTTTTTTCAGGTTTCCTCTTTTATTTTCATTTTTTCCACATTGTTTCATGTTTCCACTTTTTATTTTCATTTTTTTCTGCTTTTTTTTTTCACGTTTCTTTACAGTCTTTAGTTGCCAGATTTTTATTTTCACATTTATCATGTTTTATTTTTAAGACATTGTCCACTTTATCTTTCTCGCCGAAAGATTAATTGATTTAAAATTTGCTGAATTTTTCCTAAAAAATAACTTTTTTTTAATCAAAGAAAAATCTCACCATTTATAACCTGAAAAGTGAAAAGGATATTTGTGTTTATGTTCCCACCATCTCAAGAACAAGAGCAACAGATGTGCCATTAGGGGTCAAGTTTCCATCAACAGTGGAACGTACAGTCAACTGAACATGGAATCACGTCCTTTGGTAATTTATAGGGCGCGTAGATCTGTTCCACCAAGCCAACAGACCAAGAGAGTGTGAATTTCTTACGTTGAAGATGTTCAGAACGCCGCCTCTAGTTTTGTTGTCTGAAGAACAAGAAGTACAAATGTGGACACGCATACACAAGATGTTCATTCTGCATTCAACGAACCAACCACCTTTTAAAAGTGCGGTCGATGCTCATTATAAAACGGGTGAACACCGCACTGTGTTCCTTGTTTGGTCCCATCAGGCAGGTGCAAACGGGGGATGCGAAGTACCAGCACATCTGCGCAAAGCATTCTACACATTGTTTTATGTTTTAAATCATAGATTTAGATCCAACATTGAGACGAGTCTGTTGTTGTCAATTTGCTTTGCACTTTTCATTTTCTTTTGAACTTCATGCTCAATCTTCTTCCTTTGTCTTATTCATGCAAAAAGCAAGGAGCAGCTCAGAATTGCGGTAGAGTAATCGCGGTTGAGTCGTTGCAGCCAAAATTACAGGTCTCTCTCTCTCTCTCTCTCTCTCTCTCTCTCTCTCTCTCTCTCTACGCACACACAATTTCCCATTTCTTTCTTGCACCAATATTAGGGTAAGGAAATGAGAAAAAAAGAGTAAACATAGACAAGAAAATGGAAAAAAAGTTGAAAGACTGGTTAAGAAGTGGAATAGGTTGAACCTGTTTTTCATATATATCTATACATAGACGAGCGATACTCTGACTTGGTCATGCGCCAACTACTAAAAGGAAAAAGGGGCCCGTTGACTGGCCCTAAGAAAATTGAAAAACAAAGCTTAGCCAACCTAGTAGGGTCTCTATTGAAAATGAGTGTTCTGATCAGTCCACAATCGTTGAGCCACCGATATTTTCTCTGTGTTTGGTGAGTTGCCTCCTTTCTTCACGTAAGCGTGTCTGAATTCAACCGAGGCAAAATCATGATTTTGGCATGACATGGAGGCGTCCAACAATCGAAGACCAGTTTACTCCTCTACTCTTGGTTGGTTTTGACTCGCCAACCTCGAGTTCAAGTAGGGAATGGCATTTTCCCTCAAATTCTGGGAAAAATATATTTTGAAAGTTGAAATCTACGTCTTTCCGGTACAATAATGTTCTTTCGTTCAACTGCTTTGTTGGATATTTTTGAACGCATTCTTTTCTTGGACGCATTCTTTTCTTTCTATTGTTTTAGGTTTAATGGAGCTTTACAATTTCTAACGAGGAATTTTGACATTCTTTTGGAATAACTCGGCGCAGAGAACACCACATCAGCAGCTACCTCCTCGAAGGCCAACATGTACATCCGGAAGCACTTCGGTTGGTACCCTCTTCGCTCGTAACACACACACACACACACACGCAGCTACGCTCTTTCATTGAAATATCTACTAAAACAATTTATATTCTACTAAAACAATTGATATTATCGTTTTCTAGATGATGATGGAAACAAAGGTTCCGAATAGATATTGAGAGCAAAGCTTGGTCAGAAAGAAACACGGTTTTTCCCATTGTCAGCCAAACTGATAAAAATCTAGGTTTTTCTTTAAAGGAATGGTTTGGACACTCAAAACCAGAAAATCAGGTTTTGGGTGTCATCCGAGAAGGCCTTAGTCTTCTTATCGTGTCAAACTCAGATTTCAAGGCGTGTGCATGTTTACCATCTCCTATTCTCGTTATCCTTTTGAGTACCATCTTTGAAAAATACCTTTCCATTTACCGTCGAAAGTCCAAGTTGCTTTGCCCTTTTGCAGTGGGCGCATGCTCTGGATGGTGAACTCTAGGCCTCCTTTTACTTGGAGGCTTTAAGCTTACCTACCTAGCCAAGTATGTATAAATCCTTTTGGACTCATTGTTGGAAATTTTTTAATTAATTGAACATTGCAAATGTAATTTACATGAACTGTTTCTTTAAACATGGGAGTCGAGATAGTAGATCGGATTGTCTTGCAGGATTTTCCTAAAGCACAGACACAAGCTACAAGCTTTTCCAAACAAAGATCATAGTGTTTTCCCCCAACACAAGGCTTCAACAATCAATTTCGCTTTGTCAAACCCATCTGTAAGATTTGTAAAAGATAGCTTTCAGTTTCCGCAATGTTATGGGAGGCTTTCACAGCAAAGAAAAATGAACACGATGATCCCCTGCTTATTCTGATAGGCAATTTACTCTGTTTCATTAGTTTAACACTTTACGAAGCTTGTGATATTAAAGTGTTAAAAATAGTGAATGGGATGATTGATTTCCTAGACCATGTTTCCATCTGCTATTATCACCCGTGAGAATTGTTTCAGAATTTTGCTCCCTTGCAAATGTCTTATTGATTTTTGTTCCGGTTTTTGCAGAGTGAATAGAGATGATCATCATAGTCAGTTCAGCAGAAGGGCTGTTCGAGTAGCGATCATAAATTCTAATATGAAAAACTCTATGGGGCCAATGGCACCGTGGGCTGATGTAATACAAGGCCGTCTGTTCTATCCTTTTTCTTTGAAAAAGTCTTTTCTTTATATAAAATTTAGAAAGGAGAAAAGAGAAGAAAGCAATAAATTGTCCTGCTCATGACAAGAAAATCTTCATGTGGTAAAGGATGATAGGGTTGGTGCTTGGAAAATGGTGATGCTATTCGAGTGGATTCATGAGGCCAAGTTCTGGTTGGATTCGATGGAAATTTGAAATATCTGATATAACTACTAAAAACTACGTAAAGCATGGGTGCTTTTACCAAAACGGCACAAGTGTGTTTTCAGTAACCCAAGAAAGCAGCAGCATTTGAACTTGGAGATTTCGTTAAAAGATGTTGAAATCAAGAAATATTTGGTTGCAAGGACAGTATATATGTTCGTCTGTTAATTTGTTTAAAATAAGCGGGAGTAAACTAAATACTACAAATATATAGTGAATATAAATCACCTGCTCAAAGGCTAACTTGATAGATCTACTGAATGAACTTCGCGTAGATTGCCTCACTAACTGCAAACACTAGCATTTTTCGCATGGAGGTCATCTTCAATTTTTGATCTTAGCTTAACCAAGAGAGCCGCTTCTACCAACAAACAGAAAATTGAACTCCATGGAAGATTCACACTTCTCACACTGCAACAGACTATTCTGTTCTCCAACCGATGCTGTGAGTCACATGGCCAAGCTAATGGCATATGCCCTGGGCAACACTCCTTGTACGTCGGTTCTGCTGCACCACTATCATTTGTCTTCACCATTCAACATCTTACCCGACGCTAACTTTTGTAAAAGCCATAGTCATGACAGGGAGGAAAGTTTTGACAAAGTCATACACTTTTTTTTTTTACAGTACTGGCTAGAAGAAAATACCATAAAGGGATGGGCGAAGCAATCATTGTGGAAAAAGAAATTTGTTCTCTCATCATGTCAACTTATCTACAGCGGTCCTAACTCTTCTTGTGGGGCACTTCTGTCCCGCCGAAGCTGATTATATACGCCGTTTCGTGTATGAAATTTCATGCGCTATTCTAATGATGACAAAAAATACTCATGATTAATATAAAAAGAAACTTTTTGTAGTAAAAAAACCTACAAAAAGAAGATTTGAAGATTCGATAAAAGTAAAATTTGCGACATACATACCATTTTAAGTAGTAAAAAAAAGTTTTCATTTATTTGTTCCGCTCATAATGTTATCTCATAAATATTTATTATCTAATAAACATTATCTCATATTCATATTTAGCATCATCTCATACATCCGACTGTTATCTTATTATATCATAAATATTTCATTATCTCATACTCATGTTTAGCATTAACTCATACCTTTATCTTATTATCTCATAAATCTTTTGTTATATGATAAACATTACCTCGTACTTATGTTTAGTGTCATCTCATACATCCATCTGCCCGCTATCTCATTATCTTATACTTATTTGTTTTTTCATAACTATTTAATATCTCGTGCACATGTTAATAGTATGATCCACATCCAACGTATGCTTGTTATATACATTGGGGTGACATACAATACTCAATTTCTAGTCCCTCATAATCACTACTACTTTCTTACTGTTTTCTTTTTCCTGTAGAACTTTATCATCTATTGTAGCTCTTTAAACCTTTTAGTTGCCTTGATGATTCATATCCTCAAATTGTTTTCCCCTACTTCACAAGGTTTTTAACTTCCCTGGTTAGCTACTTGGCATCAAACTGCCAGGCTGCTGGTTTACCCTTCTATTAGCGTAACTAAAACATTGTTTTTGTAAGCTAATTGCGATCACATGGTGCAGGTGAAAAAAATTTCATTTTGAACTTGCAAGGGGAAAAAAAGATGAACTGGAATTCATGCTGCATCTGCAGATTAAGTTGCCTACTTGTTAGGGCATGGTCATCGCAGATAAGTACCAAGAATTCTGCCTGTTGCTCGTTGGCAGGTGTGTTGGAATCCAATAGTTTATCATCCGAAGACATGACGGATGATGTTTACAAATTCCGTAGTCACTTACAAATTTTGGAGATCCCCAAGGGGGGGCAATGGTGCAATGACTTGGGTTGGGTGCTGCTAAGTAGCTAGTCTTTGGTTCAAGTATGAGGATTGTCAACTCCCTGTGTTGCAAAAGGGACGCCATTAGTATGCAAGTTGAAGAGCACTGGAGGTAAGCAATAGAGAAGACACCAAAAGCATGCCCAAACCCTGGAGGATGAAGGAAGGGTGGGGGCTTTGACCCCCCTGTTATAAAGCAGTAGGTTTAAGCATTCCTACCCTGCCTAGAAAAATTTTGGTGGATATAATTTAAAATTCTCGTGAAATCAAACCTTACAGCAGTGAATTGGAATATATGCACTTCAACATTGCTGCGATCCATGTCCAAGCTGCATGATCAGACCTGATGTGTTCACAAGTATAAAGCAAACAGGCCACGACCAGGGACAAGGCAACAAGGCCTCAATGGTCAATAGCAAGGTTTATCTTGTATTTCCAGGCCCCGGAGCGTATATATGGAAACTTTATATAGTTAAAGAGGTAGTGGAAAACGAGTGTCTGTCTGATAAAAATGCATTAACTGCGAAACGTGGTGAGTTCGATCAGTAAAGAATCACAGCAGGAATCTCTAGACAGATAGGAAAGGGTACATGAAATACTTCACCGGTGCGGAAAAGGCTCAACGTTGCCAGAGTGGATCGGTCAAAAGTGCGAAACCAAAACAAACGTGAATATATAAAATTTCCTGCGCCATTCCCCACAAGGAGAGGTCAGAGTGAAAACGGCAAACAACTAGGAAGCCACCTTCTAGAGTCACCATTTGAAATCCTGCTCTAAACTTGGTAAAGAAACCGAAGTAAAGCATATGAAAACTTCAATTCGTGGAGAGATGCTGCACAACTAGCTTTTCCAATCACACACACAGCTAAAAACCAATTCATTCCAGAAAGCTAGAGAGAAGGAGATCTTAGGAAGTTAATTGAACTCGACAGGATAATAAATTAAGAATGACCAATATATGGTAAACGTAGAAGATGGACTCAAAGTGTCTGAGATGGGGTTCTTTCATTATGGCAGAAGGGCAAAATAAAGGCCTACCAATGAGGAAGACTTGCTCGATCCACTCATTTTCAACGTACATGAGTCGAAACTTATTTTTTCAACAACCATGCTCGGCCAGCATAAATTTAGTTTGAGATCAGCCAATACTGAGGATTGAGTAAAACTACATGATTCACCAATCGAAAAAGCGGTCAAAATATTAGTGGTCATGACCGCAAGCTTGTCAGGGTTCAGTCTAGGACGGTCCAGTTCATCCGTTTAGTCAGATAAGGTTGGGACCTAAGCAAAATCTGTCGTACCTGAGCCTGCACATTAGCTTATCAGGACAGTCTCCTAGAACACGCGGAGTGGGAACGAGAAGAAGGTGCTCGACTCTTATAATGACGTCAATGGGTCAGGTTCACATCTGATGTACCATCTTACAAATCTAGTTAATCAGATAAGCGGCATATTTAGATTTGTGATCAAACAAAGAAAATGTCAAACTAGTTCGCAATCTGATTCTTAAAACCGCAAAGGAATTCAACCAAGAATCTGGCTTTGATAATACTTCCATCTTGCATTTGATGATGAAACCAAGACTGGGTTTCCAAAGTTGAGGATATGCTAAAACTCAACCGGCTTATTGCTTTACAGGCGCATACCTTGGCCGCAGGAGTTGATTTCAATGCGAAAACTTGGGGCGACATAGGGCTTCAATCACTTTGGCTCTTACTTGCACCAAATTCTTTTGTCATATACCCCTAAACTTGTCGTTGCAGACCCGACGTTCTCTTGTGCAAGTGGAACAAAAAACAGTTCTTGTCTCTTTCTTTCACGAGCAACCATTGTAATAAACAGTGAAGTTGAGGAGGCACACCTACGGGGTTTTTACAGTTTTTTCGGACAGAAGAAAGAGAGAGCGAGCGATTGAGGATGATAGTTTACAAGATAACAATTTGTAAGCGCAGTTGAGTATGACCTGTCCATCGATGGCACGAGCCTCCCTGGCCCACGATAACTGGGCTCATGTAACTGTAAGTAGATAAAGATTGTTTGTTAGTAATGTTGATGTATTTATTGCCTTTGGCTCTTGAACAATGTTTACATAATACTCTCTCTCTCTCTCTCTGTTCCTTCTTCTTTTTTGGTCCCTTCTTTGTTAACTTTGTTTTCTCTTCTGAGTTTTTGTTTTCTTTGTGACTACTCGTCACTCAATTTTGTTAATGAATTCCCATTTTGTCAGCTCTCGGTCAAGCTCTATTTTTTGAAATCTTCCAAGAAACTACTGTAGCTACCTAGCAAGATTGAGACAAAGGGACAAAAGGAGCACATGTGAGTCATGAAATACTGGTGGAATTGGTTCCAAAACTTTGTGTCCAACAGTCTCGCTCCCAAATTTGGTGTTTCTTGATGACAATTGGGGAAAACTGGTGGCACCATGCTGGGACAATTGTGGTGCATTCTGGATGGTGATCCACGGCTCTGAATCCTCCAAGTGGTGCAAGACCTCTGGCCCTTTCGCATCTAATCTGATTTCTTATGCATTTAGCTGATCCGAGCCCGACCCATTAGCGCGACCCACGTGGGGCACCATAAGAGGCTCCTCGAAGACAGTTGTCAGCTAAAGTCTAGCCCAGACTCGAGCTACTTTTCCATGATTAAATCCAGAACAAGTCATTTTCTCTTTTCCTCCATTAGCTTCAATGAGCAGCTACATAGCTTTTTGAGAGGTGCTTGGACCCACAGCTCCCAATTTCTACTCAGCATTTTTCATGAGGCACATGGCCATGGTGGCCTTTGTTTTTGGATTAGCAGCCAATTCTTGCAAGTCCAGTTCACCTTGAAAATGATTGACCCACATACTTTGGTTGGTGTCTGCCAAAAGAAGATTAAAGGGATGTTCCAATCCAACTGCTCAAGCAGAGCAGCCATTGCCAACGTTGCTTTTCCTTTTCCGGGCGCGAGAATCGATGCACATGCACTTTGAATTCACATTCCGTCGTCTAAAAGAGTGCCTTCAACATGTGGGCGATCGATGGAATAATTCCATCACAAGGAAAGGGACTCTTGTTCAAGGATGATCCCCACAGCTCCCCAATCTCTTCCATCCAATGCTTATCCTACCACCATGTATTTATCCATGGCAGTTGTAAAGACACTTATAAAGGTAAGGATATACAGTAACATTGTCTCATGAGTGTTTGCATGCAGTGGTATTCTCCTTTTGCCTTTTCACCTTCTTGTCCGATTATTGGGATTGTGGTCACCACTCTGGCCCATGCAATCAGGGTGCCCTTCAGAAGAAGGTCTCTCCCTGCTTGATCATTGAAAGTGGAAACAGGGAAAAGGGAAAGAGAATTCGGAAGTTATGTGCCCAGTTGCAGCATTATGTGGCTATACATGTAAAGGGACTAATTTGTCGCTTTACATGTAAACATATCTTTGAATGTCATGCAATTCCCTCACCAATTTCTTTGACTCAACAAAACCTAAGGGCCTTGTGGACTCCCCCATCCCCAACTGCCACCATTAAATCATTCATTCGTTGTACATTGATTGAAGGCCTCCTCGAATTGGTGGATGCCTCTGCTCTCCCCTTCAATTCCCGAATTTGGTAAATACACTCTGCCTTGTCCATGTATATGGTAAGCATCTTCATCTTGCCAAGGGTGTTTGAGCCTTACAGGGTGTACCATTGGTGGTGGGGCTGATGGGTCGGTAAAAATCTGGCTATCAGTTTCATTTCTGAGGGTGAGAGCTATTCTTATGGACTGCAAAAGTGTGACATCTAGTTTATGGGTATATTAGTTCCCACTCAAGTCCTGAAGTAGCCATTGACCACAGAAACAAGGAATGAATGTGAAGAGGGGCTTTCGCCTCTTCAGGACATCTCCCCTTTCAACATTATAAAAAAGTGTCCTGGTTTGATTTATGTGTGGAAATACAGTGCGTCAGTGTTCCAGTTCTGCCGCATATGCAGAACGGATGCCTGCATCGAGCCCACGGCGGAAAAGATTGGATGGGCAGGGCCCAACTATACAAAAACAAAACGAGTTTGAGGAACAACCCTCGTTGGTCTGTCAAATGTGTAAAACTGTGGAACAAAAGGTCGTGTCCTGTCTGTAACTGTGGCATTTTCACCGTCCATTTGTGGACAGCAACCGGGAGTCCGGTACAACTCGGTCCGAGACCGCTAATCAAACATCTTAAGATATGGGCGGGGACCATGCACGGGGAGGATATCTAATAATGGAAAATCCAAGCCCGCGAACCCCAAAGCGAGTCCGGGCATTACCATTCTCATGAGGTCTTTAAGACATTGAAAAAATTCATCTGCAGAATTCCATGTTTCTTTACTTTTACAGCAGCAAACACTGCGGCTGCAGCCAAGATACACAGCAACCTCAATTAACTTGTGACCTGAATAAGCAGCAAGGTAAATTGAAACCAGCAAGGCCAAGCTCCAGAAATTCCTGCAAACGGAGACTAAATGGCTCCACCTACCTGCAACAGACAAGCATTAAGATCGAGCTACATTGCAGTGCTTTAGGGGCACGCACACTGACTGCAAGAGATCACAATAAGGAAAAATCCTGATGGGTATATCGCCTAATTATTCCATGGAGTACTCTCCGCTGCCCAATGTGGGGAGTGATTTCATCCCAAGACAGGAGCAGATCTTCAGTCTGAAATGCATTTGAGGAAAGAACAGAAAAGAATCTGAGCGCCAGACCAGGTACCCAAAAAAGCAAGCAACCTTATTGGCCGGCACCAGGCTCCGCCATCACAAAGCATTGATAGAGGGTAGCAGTGAACCCGGGGAACATACGGTGCAAGAACCCCACAGGCTTAGTGTATACCCCGCATTCTGCTGCATAGCTTGTTGCACACAGTAACTGCTCCCTGGCAAGCCTTGCCAAGACCAGACGTAGCAATAATTTCAAAGCCTGCTTCTTCTGGAAACAGTAGATCATTCTGTACAAAAACACGATGGAAATGTACTGATATACTGGAATATAATGGTAGACAGTAGAAAAAGTCGTCGACTTTCTTTCTCAGTTTCGGGCCAAAGCATCATGCTATCAAAGTACCAACATGGATTCGAAAGGTACCCACAAGAAAGCAAGTGATTTAGACAACCTTGATGAAAAATCGACACAAAGTAACAGCAGCAAGCGATCAGGACAAACATGTTTGGAAGGGGAAGGACCAGCCCTGTGGATCTTGTTTTAGGTGCTGGTTAGCTGATCAGGCTTTCGGCGCGTCTCCAGCACTCGAGCCAAGGGGACTGTGCTGGGCTGTGGCCCTTTTTTGTCTCTTTAGTACCAATTCCGTCCTGTTGGTAGGGCCTGGATGTGAGTCCAATGAGCTTGAGCACATGCTAGGCCCTGCTAAATTGGGCCTTCCTTTTTCTTCCACTGTTAGTGTGGGAATGTCGAAGATACCACTAGGAGATTCCGGCTTCGGACGCTGCCAGGTTGGATCCATCAAGGCTTGAGTCACGGTAACATTCTTCAATAAATTATTTGAGTAGACCAGTTCTCAAAGAAGCACTCCAAATCCTATATAAAAGTCAGAATACAATAAGTATGGTCACATTTCCTAAACTCTGGCTCATGGGTTAGAAATAAGAGAAACGTACAACCAATTAGAAAACTGAGTTTATTAGGAATCATTAACCAGAAAAGGAGGATCATTGGTGTCAATCATCATCATGCACTAAAACAAATACTAATTTAGAATGGATTAGTCCGCTACCAACCTAACACCAACCAACTTGAGCTGCTTAATCTTGTTTAAACTGATCATTAAAAATTGGAGTTGACATAGTCCGAGCTGGTTAGTGTAAGTTTAGTTGATTTAATGAATCAAGCAACCAATTTGATTCGGGTTCGGAGGATCCCGTCACAGGTAGAGCCCGGATCAAGTGAGACGAACGTAAGAAAATTTTTCCTGGTAATGTGTACTTTCACACCATGGTTGATAGGTTGGGGAGAGAAGCTGTGCCTGTTTACATGGGCCTCAAAACAGTACAAAGAACTGTGTGCATTGTCCTTATCAAAGTTGTGGCTTCACCTTTTTACTCCTCATATTGGCCTTGACCAGTAGCCATCTGATTGAAACCTAACAGGCCCTAATTGACATGCTTCCCAAGCCTCTGTGGAGCCCAAGTGCTTGTCTCTTCTGGGATGACAGCCTATCATAGCTACTAAGATCTGTCACTAATCACTGTCCCTTCTTATTCAATTCTCCCTTCATCAAGAAGATGATGCCTTCATCTAGGCCCATGAGCAGGTGCACTGGCTGTCAAGCACTTCAAGGTAGGTCTGAAGAAAAGGAAAAAAGTTTCTCAATCAGGTTCATTTGGACGATTTGACAGGAATTTCTCATCGCATCGCCAACTTTTGCATGGAATTCTTCCTCTCAAGTGAACTTTGAAGATGCTTTGCGTCTACCTTTTACTTGGCAGATCAGAACAACATCTTCGGCTTGTGATAATTAGAAGCGTTCTGTAACAGCAGGCCTGATTCGGCCGATCTAAATGGAAACTGATGGTAATCCCTTAAACCGTTAGCGGTCACAACAGATTAAATTCTCAAGCCATGCATGTGAATGAGCTAACGTACAGAGAATCACCATTTCCCACCTTTTTTTTTCAAGAGAAAAAGCATCAATAAATGTGGAATTGAATCGATGAGCAGGCAGCAGCCACGTGGTATACGTGGCTGTGAAGCAGGGACAGAAACGATGATTTGGATCATGAAGCAACGAATAGCAGAGAAAACGTATCACGGAAATAGTTCTGTTATTATTCATGAAGAAAGAGAAGGATGCCAGTTATGTGTGGTGCTTTCAATGCGCTATTCCTACTGGCATTTATTGAAGAGGAGATTACAGCAAACACTGCCGGAACTCTCAATCCAGATTGTTAACACGTCGCCATCATATTTTTAATAACTTGGTCGCGCAGACACTGGTTTCACGAAGACGGAATTAATTATGTTTAACGTTTTAAATCCATATCTAAATAACTCTACTGAATTCAAATTGATGATCTGCTTCAATGTCACACGATTTCTTTTTTAACTTGCCCTTGTAAGTGAGCTGGTCTCCTTACCATACGTTTTCATGGGTTTAATTTCTTCAACTTCCATTTGACTGTGGCCTTGCCATGATTCACACTTGGTGGTTACTAGGCCTCGACCTTGGACTGGGTTCGGCCCAGGTGCAGCCAAGCCCATTTCAAGTCAGTGGGCTCGAGCCTGTTTGCGCCCCGAGCGAGTCCGAGTTGCCCAACACAGGGCCATGGGCGCGCGCTCATCGCAGCGTGACATGTCGGCGGGTCATACATGTTGCAGCCGGAGATGGTGAGCTGGCATTAGGTGTGCCGGCCACGTGGCAATCAAAATGGCGCCAGCGTCTGCGTCAAGTGCAGCCCATTTGACCGTTAAAAGGGTTTTGGCTGGCAGCAGCGGCAACATGCGCTCCCATGGCCCTAGTTTGGACGGTGATTGCCTAACTTCCACAAGGCTCCCCTAATTTAGTAGGACCATCGTTTTTTTTTTCTTTGAAACAAGATGAGATGAACTAGTTGAGATTTAGTGAAATGTTACATATACTTTTTATTCATAAAAACTGGTGGTTTGAAAGTCAGTGTTTTATTCATGTCCTTTTGAGAACTTCACATAAACACACCTTAAACACCATTTTGAAACTGAATCTTCACCGGAAACATGCCATTGAAGTTAGTACTCTTTGTAAATTAGAAATTAGATCACCTTTTTATCATGTTGCTTAACTATAGTTTCAGGGCCGTAAGTGCATCTATTTTATTTGCGTATTGGTCGAATAATCAAATATGCAGTTCCAAGTTGTTGCCAGCCAACCAAAACATAATGCGGAATATGTGCAAACATTGAAAGTCTTAATGCTTGTGAGAATTGAGCCATGACTTGGGACCAAAAAGAGAAATTCATAAGCAGCTCAATTATAGATGCCTACTTACATGATTCGTGAAAAACTCTGTGCATGGTAACTTGTGAACATCACCAAGTTAAAGGATGTTGGGAGCGAAAGCTTCATCGGGCCCATATTTCGGGACACAAGTTGAAGTTAGATGTACTCTTTCGCCAGTGTAGAGCACTCGAAGAATCTGTTTACCTCATGGAAAAACTACTGTGAATGTCGCTGATTTTGTGCCTTTTCTACCATTTCAAAGAAAACCAACAGCGACAACAATTCTTTATATGTTGAAGAGTGGGAGAAGAAAATATAACAAGCATTTTTCTTGAATGGGGAAAAAGACAGGAGCCATCTAAGCAATTTCAAACCCAAAAAAGAGTGATACTTTAATACAGTTTTGGCATTCATTGTTTATCGGCAACGTCGGTAAAAGATGAGAAACAATGACGGTCTTTAGTTTTTCCATGAATTAATTCTTCTGATGTTATTTCTAGACATTGTTATATTGCTTCTGAATTAGATATCTTTTTGACCTCAACTTTTCTCCTTTCACACTCAACCAAAAGAAAAGAAAAGAAAAAAAAAAGGAAAAGAAGAACCACCACATTTAAGCGGTGAGACTTAGCCGCAATTTTTTCCGGCGGTGTCGAAAAGTCCATGATTTGCATATTGACCTTGAGAAGCAATGGAAGCCTGAGAATTGAGATCGATCTAATTGGCTGATGCCATATGAATCAAACTTTGAGATGATTAATTTTAGTTTTCAATTCAACTTACAGGAAATATCAAACCAAATTCAGTAATGGATTGGTGGCTCCTCCCGATAAGGCGTAGACGTGCAGGAGCCAAGGCATAAACAAATAAGTTTGCTTAAGGAAACACACACACACACACACACTGGCAGAGGGCTAGCGTGAAGGCAACTAAGTGGCAGTACCGAAATTTCCGGCCCACTTGAAGGGCGGAAAGATAAAGATTGAAGAGGGACGAAATTAAATAAGCAGTTCGCTTTATCAGAGGCGAAGTAGTTGCCGGAAATTATTTTAAAGAGGGAAGAAAAAGAAAGAGGAAGAAAAGCCGGTAACTTTGAAAGGAGGAGGGTGAGCTGAAGAGAAGGGGAGTACATCGCCTAACCCGTGACTCCTTCGATCTTGGGCCCTCCTCTTCCTTACTACCGCCTCTCTCCTCTTCCTATACCGGCTTCTCTTCCCTTTTCACATTATCAATAGTTTCGCATTTTACATTCTACTTTCTCTCTCTCTCTTTTCATATATATATATATATATATATATATATATATATATATATATATATATATATAAAGAGAGAGAGAGAGGGAAAGGCACCACTGCCAGCAAAGAAAGCGAAGGATTGGAGAAGGGTTTTCCCCTTTCCCTTGCTTCTTGTATAAGTTCTCTTCTTTCTCCACGAGTCAATCTCTCTCTCTCTCTCTCTCTCTCTCTCTCTCTCTCGTTTAGGGTCCTGCTTTTTTATTGAGGTCGGGCGATGAAATGAAACAGTAGATCTACATTGTTCATTGGGTTTCTCCTGCATCCTTTTGCTTTCTTGGCCACTACCATCTTCCTCTTTCCTTTGGTTGTGTACAAGGAAATGGTGTGGTCGTTGCAGTGGATGGAAGAACCAGAGTTTTGTTGGATGGGGGGAGGTGCGGTTGGGGGGGGTGGGAGCGACGGTGAAGGTCGCTGTGGAGGAAGAGGAGGAAGGAGGAGAAGGAATGGTGATTGTTAATTTCGCCGGTCGTGACACAGAGAGAGGAAGAGAGAGAGTGTGTGACAATGTCGACTTGTTCGTCTCCTTCGTTGTCCGTGAGACGCCATTGGTGGATGACTAATCGCAAGGTTCGCGCTCTCTCCTTCTTCTCCTTGGCTGATGGTGTTCTTCTTTCTGACCGAGCTCTGGTTTGGCAATTTCCGCGAGTTCGTTCTTCTTCTTTTTTTCTTTGCGGGTTTTAGATGAGCCTTTCTGCAACTTTAATGGCGGAGCTCTTTGTTATATCCATCTGTGCTTCGTTCCATTCCGTTTCCAAGTTCTTAGTGAAACAGATTCACGCTCTCTCCATTTCTTTTCGTCACATTCTCTGTTTCTTTCTCCCTTGGATCCTTCTTTGGCATTATCTTCTACAGAAGAGGGGGCACCGCATCGTACGTCTTCACTCATTTCTGTTCGAGAAACCAAATTTTGTTCTTTTCATTTTTTCTCTGCTTCCATTTCGTACTATTTTTCCTAGATATTCTTCTCTTATTTCGTCTTAGCTAAATCTAGTATTACTCATAAATCGTTTTCTTGTCGTAATTGTGGTTTATATTGCATTCACTGTACATATACGCAGTAAGCCACAGTAATCCTGTTTTCCGGCAAAATCGATGCCGGAAACTGGCTAATTTGGTCTCACCAAAGGGTTTTTCCTTGTAGGTGGCGGAGAAACACGTGAAGGAAGCGAGAGCTCTATTGGCGAGCCACGACCAAGCCCAGAAGCAGGCGGCGCTTGGCCTGCTTGACGCTGCTATCGCGCTGTGTCCCCGATGGGACACGCCCCTCCATCTCAAGGCCACCGCCCTCCTCCGTCTTCAACGCTACCGAGACGTCGCCGAACTCTTCCGAGATGACATCCCCCCCTCTTCCAGTTTCCCTGACGACTCAGCCGCCTCCTCCTCCTCTGACTCACTCTCGCGCGAGAACCTCAACCTCCTACCGCCAACCAATTCCGCGGTCCTTACCCGCTGCTTCTCCGTCTCCGACCTAAAGCATCGCATTGCCGCCAGAGATACTCCTCGAAGCAGCGGCCATCACCACCATCATCAGTACTGGCGCTACCTCATCCTCGGACAGGCTCTCTCCCACCTCGGCCTCCTGGAGGAATCCCTCCAGCTTCTCCAGGCGGGGAAGCGCCTCGCCTCCGCGGCCTCTCGCCGGGACAGCGTCCTTTCCTCAGATGACGTCTTTGCCGCATCGGGTGGCTGCGCAAATGCCGCGGCGGCAGAGCTAGATAGTGCCACGCAGCTACTTTCCAACTTGAAGTTTCTCCTCCGGCGCCGCGCTGCCGCACTAGCTGCACTCGAGAATGGCATACCGCCGGAGGCGGTACGTCACCTCTCGAAAATATTGGAAGGCTCTCGCCGGGCCGTTCCACAGGCTTTCCTCGCTGAGTGCTACACCCTACGCGCAGCTGCCTACCGGGCAGGTGGCCGGATTCCGGAAGCGATAGCCGACTGCAACCGCGCGCTCGCCCTCGATCCCACCTGCGTTGACGCTCTATCCGCTCGCTCCTCCCTGCTTGAGCACGTCCGGTGCTTCACCGAGTTTCTGCAGGACCTTGAGCACCTGAAGCTCCTCTACGACTCGATCCTTCGTGATCGGAAGCTCCCCGGCCCGGCCTGGAGGCGTGGTGGCCGCGGCGGTCAATTCTCCGCCGGGGAATTTGCTGCGAACTCGAGGTCCGTGGCCGGCAAGATCGCCGAGCTGAAGCGGATGGTGGTGGCAGGCTCTACTCCGCCAGTGGACTACTACGCCCTGCTGGGTCTGCGGCGCGGATGCACCCGCTCGGAGCTGGAGTGCGCATACCGGCTTCTGTGCCTCCGACACCGGCCGGACCGCGCCACCACCTTCGTTGAGCGGTGCGAGTTCGTCGAGGATCGGGACGCTGACGGGGTGAGGGACCAAGCGAAGATGTCGGCGTTGCTGCTCTACAGGTTGCTGCAGAAGGCCTATGCCAACGTCATGGCAGCCGTGCTGGAGCAAGAAGCAGCTGCCAAGCAGAAGAGAGCAGCCGCCGCCGCAGCAGCAGCAGCAGCGGCTGCAGCAGCTGCAGCAGCTGCCGCTGCGATGGCCGAAGCAAAGGCCACGACCACGGTGTCAAGAATTATGGACGTTAGAAAAGGCGGCCGCAACCGAAAACCGTCAAACTGCTCTAGCACCAAGCAGGAATTACCGGATAATTCGCCGGTCCCAGCTGCATTTCCTGGCGGGTTTTGCCGGGAAATTGGAGGTGCCGGGGGCATTCTTTCGCCGAGTTTTGCGCCGCGCCATCTTCACGAAACCCTGAGCTGCTGAAACTCTCGGACTCTTTCGTCCGGCGTCCCTTGTCTTCTGTGTAAAAATTTGTGGAATCGGCGGATGGAAAATTTTGCTTCTTTGGCCTTTCTTTTGCTCTGTGTTCATTCTACCCTGTTCTGTTGTTACTTGGTAATACAATGTAGAGTTTATGTCTCTTCAGACTGGGTTATGTTTCTTTCTCTCTCAGCCTAATTTTGTTTCTTCAGTTTGTGAAAGCATGAGAACATGATCAGGATGAATCGCTTCTCTTGAAAATACTCAACTGTGAGTTGAAACGAATTAAGAGAGGGGGGCGGGGTTGCTTTTCAATCAAATCACTCTTCCATAGTAGGCATGAAAAGAAGTTTGATTTTTGTTTATTCATTATTTAATTTGATAATGGTGGCGACGGAAGGCAGAGCAGTGATCTTTGAATCAAAACAGGGCGTGCTAAAGTAGTATAAATGTATCGACAACGAGTTAGATAATACTTTTTTTAATCAAAATGGTGAGTTGATAACAGCTTTACAAATTTTTGCAGGAGATTTTGGGGGACGGATTGATCGACCATCTTCAATAATTTGGAATAAGGAAAGAAGATGGTACACACAAAAACTGTTTTCGACCATATTGGAGTTATCAAATGGGTGAAATGGTTATTGGTAACCAGCAAGGAGAGCGATGGCTTGGGATGTGAATTTCAAGTCATACCTTCAATTCTTTCTTTTCTTTTTTCAAAGAATCTCCACATTCACGGGCTTACGGTAAAGCAATATCATAAAAAGCACCATGATCAGAGAAACCAGGAAAAAGTAGTAAACAGAAAAGAGAAAACGTTGTGAGCATCGCAAAATTTTGAAGGCACAATTTAAGTTTTTCAAAATAACAACTGGGCAGGGCCCCGTGGCCCCTACTTCCGTCCCCCGATTGTAGTTGTTATTTAATGGTGTGTCGAACTCGAGTGGACATATTAGCCTTCATCTGGTTTGGTCAATACTGGGGAACCCGTGATTAACTGATAATAACAAGCTGCGGGGCTTTGCTCAAGTTCATCACATGCCGCTCATCTGCCGCACAAGTTTTCACATCTCTTCACAATAAATTCTGAAAGAAGATCACCGGATTTTAATTCCACTGCGGCTGTTAGCTATCTTTCTGGCTTCATCATTCTTTAGAAGAAAAAAAAAAAGGGAAATTCCTCCTTTGAGTGGCTGAAAGGTGAAGCTCAGTCTGAATCCTTTTGAAGCAAGCAATAGAGCACCAACAGGTGCACTTTTTGTTTGAGATCGTGGTTCCAGCTGAATTCTAAAAAGTTTTACTAAACTTGAAATTGTAGCCGTGACAATCTATCTTGAAAAGTGAAACTCACCCATCGCTTATCAATCGTTTGGGTGGATAAAGATCGTAGTGCGCTGGCATTTGCTTATTTTTCTCATGTACACTGGAGAGCAGAGACCTTACAGAATGGCCTCTTGGCACGTACATGTTTTTACTCTTCATAGAAGTTTTTGGTGGGGGAGAGCTGAGAGGGAAAATGCTTTTACTGCACTCTCTAACTTCCACCCGGCTGATCTGTACGCCGCTGAGTAGATCCATCGAACTCAGGCTCAGGCCGGCCCGTTTACAGTCTGTTGACGGGCTGGAGCTAGGCCCATCTATGGCACTGCGGTCGGTGAAAGGCTGAGGGGATTCCGGTAGGTGTGGCGCTCGAAGCATTTTCCTGATGTCCCTTTTCTTGGTTTTCTTTTTCCCTGCAGAAGAAAGATGAGAACAGTAACGTTGCTTGCTTGTGCAGTTTCATCAGAGTTCCAGAGTTTTTTTTTACCTAATAAAGCAGTGTACAGCTCTGCTGCGATGACCTTGACTCTTCCACAAGGGGGTTGGGGTGGCCAACTTCCGGTCTTGTTTTAGACCCCCGTGGGGTCGAAGTGTCATCTGCAAATCCCGATTCTTGAACGAGCCTTTTTCTTGATAATTGTCTCTTGGAAATCAAAAAAGCCTTTGTTCATGTCTGGTTATTTCCACAGCGGTCTTTCTCACTTTTGCACAACCATGGGAATTTCCCTGTGCGTGTTAAAAACAAAAGAAGAAGAAGCAGCGTCTCTCATGAACTTTTCCCTAACTCACATGAAGTTCATGTTAACCGTGTGGATAATCTCATGAACCATGTATCGTCCCTCTCGTCCCTAACTTCTTTGCTTATGCTTTCTGTAAACCGTAAAGAACCCATGCCATGTGGTTTGCTTCATGAAATTGATGGGAAGTTCCCTTCTCTCTAGATCTCTCTCTTGCCTTTTTCCTTCTTTTTCTTTGTGTCCCTTTTCCGCCTAGTTTTCAAATAACAAGTGATGGCAGGGAACAACTCCATGTGAGAGAAGACTAACTCCTGCTTCCTGATCTTGGGTGAGCTCTTATAAGGACAAAACCGAGCAAATTTAGTTGACATTTTTCATGGGCCACATTTATTAGCTTCACACAAGCTCTATATACTTTGTTTACCAGCTCCTCAGAAAAGCCAAACAAACGGAGAAAATGGTTTATTTCAGTTCCATGGAACACGTACAGTTGATTTTCTTCTGATTCAAATAAACGAAATGAGTTTAACCCATGCCTTAACCAGCAGATCCAGACACTCATCAAGCCTGGGCTGCGTCTAACAGGCCTGGAGTAAACCAACGGACCGAGCCAAGTTGGTCTGAGCGTTGCCATCATTGCCTTGCTCGGTTCCCTAAAATGTGAGACAGAACAAGGAGGTTTGGTGCATGTGTGTGTGGGACTGGTTTTTAGAGAAAAGGGTGATGCTCGGGTGTGTGACAAAAAAGTCTTCGTCCACTCAGCCTTATGAACCAGCAGAGGTCAGACCTCTGACCTCACTCTCTTGCCCGGTTTTGAAATCTCTGGTGTTTGTTCCCAGACTTACCAATATGTCCTTCCTGAATACAACAAAATTGCTTCTGTTTTCTCTGCACATTTCTCAAAAAGGTGAAGGTGGTTCTGGTAATTCAGGATGGTACAAGGAAGGGGAAGCCCCACTGGATACCGCTTATTTTATCACATATCACTGTGGAGAAGGATAAGGGGTGGCCTCGGCAGTTCAGTGCAATTTTATAGATGTTGAAAAGACAACAGAGTCTTGCCTTCTACAGGCAAGCTCATAGGATTCTCTGGGAAGCACAGATAAAAATTTAAAAGAAGTTAAAAGGACTGGAATTCTATTCTCTGGCGTCGGAGACATGCCTTCGATTGTCTCAACTCAACAATTTTATTTTTCTCTTGCTCCATGCTGCTGCTCACACTTTAATATTTCATTTATTGCATTTTTTTTTTTTCTTTTCAAAAACTGTAGACCGATTTTTCTTTTGGAGAAAGACAAAGAATTTGCACGGTTTCTCAAGGTTGGCACGAAGAAACAAGCGTCGCATTTTACTCTGTTCTGGTACCAACTGTTCTTCTTTTATCTGTTTCTTTTCTGTGCAACTCATTTGACAAGGACAGCCACTTGATGGGGCCGGAGGTGACAAGGTTGCCCTCTGAAGCCAAATGCATACTTCAATCTTCTCTCCTTCTCCTTTTTCTCCTGCTACGATTCCATCTCATGGTGGGGCGACTGAACTCAGCTGCTGATCTGGCTTTTGGTAAATATGTTTACACTTTCCACATTCAGGAAATAGATAAAGGAGAGATCAAGATAGACGATCATTGAGAATATAATACACTACTTTTCAGAGAAATTGCGAAGCCATGATAAACTCCTCTTCAAGACAGATAAGGAAGGGATCAAATGGTTCAGATCTGATATGAGCCTTTTTCTTTTTCTTTTTTGTTGTAAAAGTTTCTATTTTGATTCGATTTCCGATGCAATTAGCTGTCCTGAAACCAAACCGTTCGCTTTCCTACAGATAAGTTTGAATCTAGCCAGCCGCATCACAGGCTTTTTCAACTGGACAAGAACCACTGTGCCTTTCGCAGAAAAGAATGCACATCTTAAATGCCCAACTCGAGAACTTAATGACACTTTTCCATCAACTACAAGTCAAGCTTGCAGAGCACCTTTGAGGTAAACGTAAAAAAATAATTAAAAAGTTGTCATCACCACTATTTTACTACCATGATAAATGCTCGATCTTTCCAGTTTCGGTTACTTTGGAGCCATGCATGTCTTAGCAGAACATACCCATCTTGAAAAGATGTATATATCATTCACCTTTTGAACTTATTTTGAAATTGCCAGCATTATTTTGTGACACAGTCTAATATTTATATCTCGCATTCTTAAGTTGCAGGAGCTCATATGATGAGAGCAGAAACGGTGGGCATCTTAGACATAACGCATGTCTGTCTAAAAAGTTGGGAGCATATGCAGAGTTGTGGGCATCGGCAGAGGAGCATGTGAGGGAATCATGTGCTGCTTGCGAGGAAAGGTTGCGAAGATTAATGAACAAAATCAGATTAGTTTAATCCTGATTAAAAGAATAAACTAATGGGACATTCATGAACTTTGTTTGGCTCGCCATGGCTGACCCTCCTACTCTTGCTGCTCCAGTTTCCGAAACACTTTCTTCTTTGTTTATTCACACATGGACTAGAAAGTGAGCTCTCAACACGTGCACGCACGACGGCTTTTAAATAATGTCAATAAAAACTACATCGCAGTAGAATCTTAGGCAACTTCACCTTCCGAATCCATACTTTATATGCAGTGATTTCTGTTTAGAGAGAGATTCATCATGATGTTTTTGACAGTTTGAGCGACACCAACATGTTCTTGTGCGAGCTAAAGAAATGATTGGCTTTCCATATCAAGATTTGAAATTGAAAAAAGACATGGTAGATGGAATGCCAGTACTGATATAAAAAACATAATGGCACAGCTAGATCGAGCAATGGAGCACGTCGTGCCAAAGAAAAGTGATGCTTATAATGGTATCAACTTATTCCCAAAGTTTGAATGGCTGTTCATTGAACCAATTAAAACAAAGGGGATATATTTATATAAAAGCATCCTCTTTGTTTGAATATATAGTTCCAATATTGCACTGTCAGATGTTAATTACTAGGCCATGGATATGGAACAAGTGCCTGAAACCACTGAAAATTTACACACTGTGGTTGAATGTTTGTTGTGATACAGTTCAGCATAGCAGGGTAAGTTCAAAGGCGGATCACCTCGAGGACTGTGTCTGTGTCCGCTTCACTTGAACTTGAATATCGGGGTAAACTTTAGAATTTGACTTCATAGCGGTTTTGAGATTAGGAGAGAAGATCTGCTTTTGACTAGATCTGAATCCAAAAACTTCTCCAATCGCATAAATGCTTCTGCCTTTAAATTTGTGAGAAGGTGAACGATCGGCCAGATCACAAATCCACGGAACCCTTCATGTTGACATGTGTGGGCAGTCGCCCACACAGTCCCCATATTGGTGCTCATCAACAATTTGTTTATTTGCATGCTATGTACCCTTCAATTATTTGCTTAGTGCTCTGTAATCATCATGTTATTAAAGACTTTTTGAATGACTACCGCTTAACCAAAAAATTTCTGGCTCGCTTCTGGAACCCATATAAGGGCACCCAATAATTTCCTAACACAAGCAATTACAAGAAGCTGCAAGCCTGGCAGACCGTACATTATATAAACATTTGTTAACATCTGTCTAGCAACGTCACTCATGTGTCCATGTTTAGACAAAGCACAAACGATGGATGATGTAATATTGATCAATCTCTGCATACAAATTCTGAAATGCTATCATGAAGGCCTTGTTGTTAGCAAGAACACGTGGATTTGCACACTGTAGATTAAATTGTTTTGAAGCTGAGACAGGACAGAGCTCTAGATTATATATCAAAACAATAATCGAACGGATCTGATGTCTGAATTGGCGCGCCTGCCGGAGTTCGATCGCGTCACCGGCGGCACTCACGGAAAATGCCGTGTCGGCTGAAAGGTACATAAATACACACAACAGCTTGTTTGATCTAGAAAGCTACGTAGCAACAAGTTGGTAGCCTATATATTTGATGCCCATGTAGGTGGGTTGGAAAGTTCATCGTCCCTAAAGGCAATAAGAAGATCACATGAAACAACATATTCTCTGTGGATCAAATTTCCAAGAATTTCGCGGCCATGACAGAGTAAAGCGTTAATCTGAAAGATTCGGCAAACTGGTCGGGAAATTTATTTAAACGCCGTACGGCAATATTAAAATGCGATTTTGTTTCACAAAAACCCACCAATATGGTCACCAACTCTGGCTCTCTTTTCCTTCATTGGGATGCATTTTCTTTTCCTCTCTCTCATGAACCTGCATTCCCAAGAAATTGTTAAATGAGAAAAGAAAAAGACAATAAGATTAGTAACTAAGTGATCTTAAGAGTTAACCCCCAACGGGTCAGGAGAGAGTGAAGAGACGCATCTCTAATTCAATTTCAGTGGGCGTTATACCTCTATGTTTTAAGTAATTAGGCACATAAACTAAATTGAAGAGTACATTATTGCTACTGCTTACGCTGATGCAGTTTAAGACCCCAAAGCATGATAAATATGAAAGTTTTGTGGCTCTTTCCAAATAGTAGGTCTTAAGTCTCTCTTATTCGGAGGAGTTAACGCTTCAAAAGAATTCATTACTAATATAAATTGAACAGTAAAGACTGTTGAAGAACACGATGAAAAGACTTTAAATTTTTCGATTTTCACGAAGTGGAATCCACCTCGAGCTAGTAGTTTATGTCCTTTCTTTGATTGGAGAGAAGCAAAACCTATGGGCGGTTCTGGCTTTCTATTGATAGTTCTTGGAAGTTGAACACTGTTTTTGGGGAAAAAAAAAGTGCCACTAAGTTTAGGATACTTCTCTAAACGTGCTGGAGGAAAGTGGTTCGAACAGATTGATAGGGTTAGCTGCCCGTCATCTGGAAATTTCAGGATATTCCAGTTCTTGGAAGGTGCCCGTTTCAAGTGGCTCCTTAATAATTCGTGACTTAGCTTCTTTGAGTTAGTAAACTTATACATCTAAGTCACGTCCATTGGACCACATGCATTGTCTGGATCAATGTAAACCTAATCTCTGACACTGTTATTGAATTCTAAAGTTAACCCTTTCGTCCATATTGGGATTCGAACTATGTAGGGGTCCAATTTAAGGGACAAGTTGTAAGGGGGAGGAAAGAAAGGAAAAGAACAACTAAGATAAGTTCTTAAAAAAGGTCTTAAATGTGGTCCATATAAAATTATCCAAGTTGGTAAAAATCATAAAAAGGACTTCCGTCACTTGTTATTCAAAAGCAGTTCCAAGTGTATCTTCTAATGTGCACCCTATTGGCCCTGGCTGCAGAGCACTTATGCAGTGATTTATTTTTCATTGTAAGAAAAAAAAAAAACAAGGGAGATCGAACAAGCTTCATAACCGACTTATATAAGTTTATTCTTTGTATTCTTTTGTACAATATGGTTGTTAAAAATGTTACGTATATATACTATAGTGTTGTATTTGTGTTTATGAGTGAGAGTAATTAGGCTTAGTTACAAATACTGGAAGTGCTGGACATCACACTAACTGATGAAATAAATAAATGGTGTTGGACTGTGTGCATTTATGGGAAAAAATTATTATAAGAAAACCCAATTACCCTTTGGAAAAAGGAGTTTTAGGTTGAACCATAGAATGAATATCAATAATGAGGTGTGCTTGAGTACACGGATGAACTGATGAAGTTGAACTCTCTGACCCTTCTCGGCCTTGAGATCTAATTAAGTTTCTCCTTGTGGGATGTGAACGAAGGTCAGATTCAATAGATCAGCGAGGATGCAATTTTGTGAAACAGAGATCAGAATAACTGCGTGGGTCATTTCATTAACATCTGTTTGAGGTGCTGCAAGTAGGTGTCTTAAGATGCGACCTAGCTACTGAACTCACTTCCTCCAACTTCCTTGGGCAATCTGGTCGACAAGAGAGAGTAGATCTTTAATGTAAATGTTATGCCAAAAATCGTTAATTAATTTATATTGGGTACGGATCTACCTAGTTCAGGTTTGTGACTTTGCCGTAATAAATAGTTTTGCGTTTCTGTTTTGAGATTTTGGAAGAGATTGCCGATGTTTAGAGAACATCAGAAATTTGCAGAGTGAGGTTTTGAAATAACTAGTCCATTATTCCCTTAAATATCATGATTGATATACTTCAGTACAGTAGCTTCTGATATCTTTGTGAATAAAATGAAAGGTTTGAATTTACCATCAGACCTGTGACATTCCTGTAAACCATTTTCTTCTACCGGTAATCGAATTAGGCTGCAGATTGATTTGATTGAAAGGAGCGCCAAGATCAACTTTCTACTCGTCCAATTTTGCCTGAACTACTACTATTCCAGTCGTCCCCGAAAAAGCGAATCTTGTTTCCCCACCAACTCCACTTCTAACCTGAATTTCACCTCATAATACGACGCATTATTTAGCTTGTCTCTCTGAAGCTTCCTTTGAAGAGCACAGAATGAAATGTTCAATGTTCAGCAGCGTGGAACTTGCTTGCCTGCTGAGCTTGTGAAACCAACAAAAAGACTGCCAGCGCCGCAAGGTCACTCAAGCTTAGTTAATTGTATATATCCTCCTTTTGTTGGTTTTATTTGACTAGGGTTCCTTCAAGAAAGAATCCGTTTGGCTGAGTAGTATCCTTGTTTTCTTCCATTCCTTTCTTCCTCATCCTATTTTCTTTATGATCACCTGTTTCCTGACATTTGCAACTATAAACTCTTCCATTCAAATTAACATGGGTACCTCGAGTTCTAACAATCCCGCGCTTCCATCTTGACCTTCTTCAACCTAAAGGCTTTCGGCCCAGCTGTCTCCTGGCATTCTTCCATGTGATGACAAAATTGCCGTAGTTCTGAATAGGGTGACAAAATGATTTATCTTCCAATAGCAACATGAAATGTTTTTGGCAAGAATGAATGTCACTTTCAGAACGAGACAAGGCAGGACTTGGCCTTTAACAGACACCAAAAGGGCCAATACTCAGACGATGTCCCCATCGGCCTTAATAATTTGCTCCGCATTGAAGAATTGTGAAGCCTAGCCTGCTAAGAGAGAGGCAAGATGTGCAGTGCTTGGGGCCTGGGCCCGTTTTTTTTGGTAGTGCGAGGCAACATCTGTTTCCAGCCTATTTGCCAAGAATCTGATGCGTTGTAGTAGGCCATGCCATGAACAAATGCTACATAATATTCTGACATACTGCAGTACACGCCTGAACTTGCCACAAAACTACAATTCAAAAGAAGTCTTAGTGGCTGCAGGATGCAACTCATTGATTTAGAAAACTTTGCAGCTGCAGATTATGGGTTGGATGCGTGTCAGTGTGTGCCTGTTGGAGCAAATTATGCATGTAAGTGCACCTAAACAAGAAGATGCCTATCATCGACAATGCCTGTACGTGAAGCACGAAGCATGCATGCATGGGGATTCTCTCGGACAAGGCAGAAAGGAACAAAGTTTCATAGATACCAGATTGAGGTGATCTGTACAGATGGGGCAACAGTAGCAGTCTTGTTTCATATGATTGATTGGAAACGTAAAGCTGTCACATTGAATCAGATACTCGTTAGAAAAGGTTGAAGACGAAGAGCTGAAAGACAACCCACGTGGTTTTCCTCGATCTCTATCCATTGGGTGGTGATGAACTTGAGTTCTCATGGGAACCCATGCCACTGATATCACTTCAGAAGGGTTAAAATCATGCCATTCCAACTCAAAAACTTCAGTAGTGCATTTCTCAAAGTACGAGGCGAGCCTTAACTGTTTAAGTCTAAGATATATATATATATATATAAAAGATAAGAAATAATGTCAAACATTAATCTCTTTCAAGTCGGCATTACTAGAAAAGGAATGAGGAAACTATGAAAATTAATACTAGGTGACAGAAAATATCTCATCTCCTTTTCCTTTTTCTTGCATTATATATATTTAAAGTAAATCTTCATGCGATCTAGCAGTCCGCTTAAGCACAACTGCTCGATGTTATTGTATGTTTGATAGTTGTCAGATAGTCAAAATGTAAAAGTTCATAAAAAGAATATAAATCATCACTATACTTATTATTTGCAGTTAATCCTAATTTAATGATAGTTTTTTTAGCAATAAATTTTTAAATTTCAACCATCTAATAACATCTGGCATATGACAGCGGTATAACTTATTTAAGTGCTATTGCCTGAAAGGTGCGATTGAATACCTTGGATCTAAGACTTGGAGTGATTTAAGATCTTGGATTCCAAAATTCAGACCCTTCATTTCTTATAAGGATCTGACATCCTCTATTTGAAATATGCATTAACTCTCTGCATCTCAAATGGAAATCTCTTACCCTGATCAAATATAAGATTAGTTAGTTTGATAAGAGCAGTGCAGTGGGGATGATTATACGTAGAAAACTGGATTGAATTCGGAACACTGGATTTGGATTATTTCCGATCCATTGACCATTTTTGACGAGTGAGGCTTTTTTGCCATTGCAAATCGCGAGGCGGCTAACGACTTGCGAGCGTCTGATTTCCACAGCCACGTGGCAAATGGCCATTGGTGTCCGGACGGGATTCACCGCCTTTTGGGGCGCCACACAACATCAACAAGCTCTCCCTCTCTCTCTTTCTCTTCTCTCACGCTCGATCTTGTGGAATTGATTTGTGAAGCTGCAGAGAGAAGCTAGCATCCGAATCTCTCCCGGTAAGTTATTCCTTCTTCTTTCTTTTGGCTCCTGTTTGCTTTCTTACTGTGTAGTGATTGATTAAAGCACAAAAGGTGAGAGTTTCGACCATCAATTTCTAGGGATTGCTTTTCTCTTTTTGCAATTTCCAATGTCCGCACATACCAGTCGATGGATTCGCTGTTTGAGAACCGGAGGTGTTTATCTTTACTTCGTTTGTCAGTACTTGATACCCTCTTTGATCTCCTTATAAGCGAGACTTCCTTTCTTCCTCTTCTGGGTTTTTCCCTTTCCTGTTTCCCGAAGCAAGGTCGATCTTTTTTGAAAGAAAGTTGAAATGGGTATCACTATTTAGCTCGCTACTGAGAGATACGTGTGTATCTCCTTCAGCTTTCTGGTTGAGAATCGGTGTTTCCGTGGCAAACTGGAAGGAGGAACTTGTTTTGTTTCTGCTCTTTTGTCAGAATAAATTATTGGGTAGTCTAGTTTTCATCTGTGAGTTTGGATATTTATCAAGTGGGAAAGTCCTATATCCTTCTACAGTCTGCTTTTACGCGTCAGCTTGGAATTTTGCTTCTTTTCCTATGTTTCTATCATCTGATTGTAAAGATAACAGGGAATAATCAAACAACAGAAAGATATAAGTGGTTCAGCATGAGTACCTACGTCCACTAGAAGCAGGAGGAAACTCGTTGCAATTATGATTTGTGTGTCGTTTCACTCTACAATCATCATTCACACCTTTTATGGCCAGTGAATTCAACGGTTACATATATAAATGGGCAAAAAAAATAAAGAAAGATTCGTTATCTGCAGCCCATTGTCGGCAACTTCTCACATGAGCAGCAATATCGCTCTCACCATGGAAACACCATGATTCAAGAATCTACAATCAGAGTTGCCAAAACGAGCCTCCTGAAGACCACCGGCTCAATAGATTGTGGTCCTTACGAGTGCACAAACTTGTTTAATAATTTAATTTTGCATTAAGTGGTGGATCTTTTTTTCTTCTATTTTCTACGGAAAACTAAGATTAGGTTCATCTCATCATATGGGATATATCTATTGCTGTCATTTCCACGAGACGAATATGGAAATTATGTTGCAGAAGCCAATGGGGCATGCATCTATGGACTAAGAACATCTCCTTGTTAATGGGTCAGGAAGATCTTCAACATGATGAACAAGGATCTTGATCACGCGATCGCCCATGTTCTCAAGAACTATTCATATAGCACGTGCTTTGCACGAGTTTCATGACATTTATCTGCAAAGAGTTCATGCAAACCGCATTTTGCTGGTGCTTATATCTATTTATGATTATGAGACGGAAAATGTGGATAATGTACCTATTTCGGATGGTATCCTATATCGTGCTAGGAGGTAAGGTAAATATCTTTCAGTATCTCCTTGAAATTTTCATTTACATTTTTTATGGAAGTATAGGAATCAGTTCTTGATATAAATTTGGATTTTATATTTTCATGGCGGGTTTTGTTCATTTTGGTCCTTTTTAATGATTAATTTGTGCGTCTCAGATAGTTGCTTATACTAAAGCATTTTGAGATATGGCCAAGCACCACCCTGATCTCATAATGTGCCGGAAACAGCCTGGAATCGCCATTGGTCGGCTATGCGAGAAGGATGATGGGAAGTGCGTAGTTTGTGATTCTTATGTCCGTCCCTGCACGCTCGTACGCGTCTGTGATGAATGCAACTATGGATCTTTCCAAGGGCGCTGTGTTATCTGTGGCGGTGTGGGCATTTCCGATGCTTACTACTGCAAGGAATGCACCCAGCTGGAGAAAGACAGGGACGGTTGTCCCAAGATTGTCAATTTGGGCAGTGCCAAGACTGACCTGTTCTATGAACGGAAGAAATATGGATTTAAAAAAAGATGATAAGATGATCATTAAGCTTAAACTTGATCATATCCTGAACCGAAGCTGACACTTTTATAATTCAGACGTGCTCCTCTTGAACTGGGCTAGAGATAAAAAAACTTTGTTAGACTTTCTAAAAGCTTTGCTACTATAACTACTATTCTACATCCTAAGGAAACTGCTGGTTCTATTTCTTTTGTAGTTTTTGAGTCTTCCTCATGGCTTCGATCTTCTTGGGTATCGGAAAAATGTGCAGTGGTGATGTGTAATGGTTTTCTGAAATTCCTTTGAAAGCTTAAAACTTATATGCTCTCTGGCTTTTTTTTCTTGCGCGAGTTTGAGGGAGACAATGCCATGCCTGAACCCCTTGTAGCAGCGTACGATCCTCAACGGACCACCCAAATTCAAGTCTTGAAGTTTATATTCGTCTCTGCATATCAGTGATCTTTTCCTATGTGTGTCGTTTTTTGCTTGGTGGCCTAATCTGTTGCAGGTCTATATGGCCGTAGCACAAAACATGCATCCATATTGAATCAAGCTGGGAGTCTCATGGAGGAAGGTTTAGTAACTGAGACTAGTTTTGACTTATTCTAGGACCATTTTGCAAGTTTCGGCAAAAAATTGGAAGATATTGCCTTGTTATTGGGAAAGATCAGTTTTAAAAACCTCTGTTGCTTCCATTATATTTGGCCTTTTTTCATCTACCCTTGCTTCCATTATATTTGGCCTTTTTTCATCTACCCAGACAAGAAGCCAGGTAAGAACAAAACAACCCGGCAGTGCTGATTTCAAAGTGTAGGAACGGCAAGTTTTAGGCAACATAATTAACTGGAGGTTTCAGCATTTACTAGTACGGCGTCTTTCCTACATCCACTTGAAGACGAACGCCTTCTTGGAAAAGAACCGATACGCCTCCGAAAATGCACGCGCATAAGAGTTTTAGGAAGAAAACAGACACATCTGCCTTCCATTAGTAGGGTCCCTGCTGCCAGAGTGAAAATTTCGAAGGAAAGCTGTGTTGGTGTACCGCATGCCCCCCCCAATCTGCAGTTCTGCACTTCACAGACTCTTGCTTCGTGCTTAGCCCTTGACAGTCTTTCTGCTACATCTTGAAGAGAACCAATATTGTCTTCGGTGATGGATTCAGCGGGACGAGCGCAAAGATAGTAAACATGGTGCTACAGAAGAAGTTGATTAATATGGCACTCCAACCATAGAACCTGCTTTCCCTCTTTATCATCCCCACACATTTCCATGGTGCGAAAGATGATACAGTACTTTCTGCCAAAGGGGTGAATAGTTCCCACGGCACATGGCAGGGAAGAGTAGCGATTGTTATATCCCCTCCAAGATCAGGTCACCACCCTTTTCACCTTGACAGATTCCACAACCACAAGAGGTGGTGATCTAATCTCTATTCCCTCTTCAATGCAGGCTAAGCGCAATCCTCATTTCCTTTGGGCGCCACATGAATCCATTCGCTTCTTTTTCGGTCATGGCAGGTTGTCTTGGTTCAGTAGTCCCCAATTTCACTCTCTGGTAGGATGATTTCATTCCTTCTACAAATTTTATGACAAAGGTCGATGCACAAAAGAAAAATTTTTACTCTTAAAACGTTGTAGTGAAACTCGTGCCGAGAGGGATGTAAATTAATCAAATCTATTGTTTGACCTATCTGATTTTGGATCTTTTACTCCGATTTGGTAAATAAATCTAGACCCAATTACTAACGGGATTTTGTTCTTATCTGTGTGTAATCCAAAATAGACCCAACCTAAATGTTGGACCTTGTACTTGTCGGATGCAAATTTTGCTTCAAAAAGTCAAGAGTCCAAGAGTGAGACTGGTTCCCCCCGCAATCAAAGGGGACCTCAATTCAAATGGTTGTATCTCTACGCGCCCAACTGTGACAAAAGAAGCAAGACTGTTCTTGTTTGAATACTTCACGTTGGCTGCTTGAAGCGAGATATGTATGACACGAAAGCGGCAGTTGAGTGAAATATGTTGAAACTGTTAATACGACCAAAAGTTGGGCAATTTTTGACAGGGGATTCATCATTAATTCATTTGTACATGTAAATCTGCTTTTTATAAGAAAATTGAATCATTAAAATATTATATCCAACTAAACGCATCTCACATGAAATTTTACGTTTCCAACATCCATCTGCCATATGACAAAAAAGTTGGGCACCTCTTGATAAGAATGCCTTCATTACTTCATTTGGATGTATAAATTAGATTTCATAAAAATAAAATGTTCTTTGAAGTTTTATATCCAAGAAAACCCATGTAAAGAGTAAAATTTGAAGGTTCCAATGTCCGTCCAGCTCTTATTTTATTTAATGCAATTGAACTTTATCTGCCACCTTTGAGATCCAACCGCCCATCAACACGGAAGAACCGAGGAGTAGATAGGGCAGGTGACCGAACAGAGCAGCTTGTGGCTGAAGTCGGTTGGCGTTGGCAACGTACTCGTTTCCACCTAGCTCGACAAGCTAATGAGCAGGACATGATCCTACTTCTTAATCCTTGCGGCTGGTAGGCTGGTAAACAAAGGAAAGGCTTTACTTCAATCGATGTTTCGTTTCTTCTCGTAATCAAATGAGCCATTAATGCTCAGTTACTCTTCATGTTTATGTAATCCAACATATTAAGTTCTCATTACATGCTGCCAATTTTCATTTGTAAATTTGTACTCATGAGCAAAAATGAACCTAGGTTTCGAGAATGGAGTTGTAGTCATGGGGATCTTGTGATCGGTAAATCACAGTCGGAACCTTAAGGTCAAGTCTGAATAAAGTTTGAGCTCAAATCTCAGACATTCTTGACAGGTTCCTTAATGGGCCATGCGGATGTTGCGGCGTCATGTCAAGAACTAGGCTTCTGGTGGAATTCACTCGTGTCGGTATTTTGATTTTGAAACTCAAAGAAACCGATCGGTGCTTGGAAAGACAACCACCAGGCTCTCCTCTTTGACCATGAAACCTCTCATCCATGAAATTAAGGCCGGAAAACGACGAGAGACTGGTCCGGTTGGCAGCGGTGTACCGACCGTTATCAATTGATTGACCGATCTCCAGGCCTTTGGATGGCAGGAATTGGTGGCAAAAACTAACGCACGTAGTTCACTAACCATTTTCCCAACCATCATTTTTTGTTTAAAAGGCAGTCAGTCACCTTCGAACAGCATCAGACGTCCTATAGCAGCCAAAACATGTGAAAACCATTTGAGACTGAATTTGAGGTTCTAATTTTCCTCTGTTCTTCTTTTTTTTTTCTTTTTGTGGTAGGCAAGATCAGTTAGGCAGACCTGTGCCAATGTTTCCTCAGACGCATTCAGAGTAGTAGGTTCTTTAACTTTCTAATTTGAAGATCCTAAACTTAACGTGCTGATGTGATGGACAGAGGTCTTGTCGGCTCCCACTTTTCCACTTGATGCTGGCTCTAGCAATCAAACTGTAAAAGAAAACATTGCTTCCATAAAGCCAAAGTCAAGGGCAGAGAAGAACGGGAAAAGATTGACGATCAGAAACAATAACTTATATATATTGATTACCCTTCTAACAGAAAATTTACTATATTTGATTTCTTGTTACAAAGATTTTAGGATGCCCAATGTGGGCAAGCAATCTAAAGAATCAGAACTAGCAGTTCTAGCATACATTTTGACAGGATTCCGTCATGAGGATGACGGGTCGCAGCTTCCAAAATATTCAACATGTACATGCATAGGAAAAGTAATCCACAGATCCATTTTCAGATCAAGTAATCAATGACTCATCTTGTTCAAATGGTAAGGCCCATGTCCCCCAGAACCAGCAGTCGTACAGGCAACGTTAATATGACCAGCATATGAACACGGTGAGAAGCAATTAGCCTGCTAAACCTCATTACAGAGTCCCGGCTGCCTTGGATTACAATTCTCAAAAAACCAAACATCTGCATGGATGCGCCAACGTGTTCTTGCACACGTAGTTTCGGCTGCAAGGAGACAGCACCACTGCTGCCTTCTAGCAAGCCTTCCGTCATCACTAGAGGCCACCATGCCTTCCGCCGCTCCTCTCTCTTCTCACTTCTGACCCGTCTAAGCTCCTGCCTGATGACACTATGGACAGACCGAACATAAGAACTGGCATCATGGTCCCTGGCTATGGCCCCGTCAGAGCCATATGCACCGGGATCACTCAGTGTCTCAAGCGGGTGTGGCGAATTAAGAAATGCAAACTTAGCTGCCCTTAGCTCTGCTCCGGTTACTGGTTGGGAGTTGCCTCCACGCCCATCCAGAACGTAGAGCCCACTGCCTGATGGAAGAAGGTGGTGATGAGGAGAGATGCCTTCATCTGGCTGTAGGATTAGCATTTCACCCATGGGAGCGTACAACAGTTTCTGCAGGCAAAAAGTTGGGAAAGATTTCTATCAAATCATGTGTACGTACGATATCAGATATGCGCTTATGCACTGACCCGGCGTTTTCCTCACATTGAAAGAGATCCAGATTCCTTTCAAATGTTTCAATTAACTTCCAACTGACAGAAACCAAAATATGCTTGTCCAAGTACCAAAAAATCTCAGCATTTGAGCTTGGAAGTGATGATGGCTGGACTGATTTTGGCTCCAACAAGTTACAGGGTAAACTCGATGACCCAAACTTATTTTGGATTGGAAGCATCATATGATGATCATAAAAAATACTCAGACCACCAAAAGCACAAGAAGAAACTAATTTGAAAGGGAAACACGGACGAATGAATCAACAAAAAAAAAATTGAAGAAAAACAGCAGCCTACCTGGTTCTTCAGACATGGATGCCTTCGGAAGTTAACATTGATAGCCTTAAGCAACTCTGTTACATGACCTGGGTAGCTGCATGAGAAAGCTCGTGGAACGATGTCCCTGTGCATGGTTATTGCATGAACATGGCTTCGAGGCAACCCCAACTTGCGAAGCAGGTGGTCACCACCACACATGATGCATGGTGCCCCAAAAGTAATGACAGGCAACAATGATGAAGCAGGAACTTCTCCTCTTATAAGGAGCATAAGGTTCACTAGAAGAGCAAGGCTCCCTCCAAGAGAATGGCCAGTGAAGCGGAAAGTAGCTGAATCTCCCTTCTGTTTTACGTGATCCTGAACTTCAGGCAACATCTGCTGGTAGATCCCTTTTGCAGCCTCATAGATTCCTCTGTGGACAAGGACATCAAGACCCTGTTTGTGACAGAATATGAATAAGTATGTTGTTGCTGGCCAGGTATGGACATTAACTGATCAAAGAAGGTATTGAATTGGTAGTCATGAATGGGTAACTTTGCTCTATTGCCATGTTTCACAACATTTAGTAACTATTCAATTTATCAACTTGGTAAATAGAAGTACATAATATTCATACGTACGACTGACCTACTTCAAATACTAATTTACACGTTTGTGCACACCCTCACTTAAATTTCTGGCTCCACCACTGTCCACAACTTGTGACATCAAAAAGGGTAAGCAACAGCACGCAGACAAAAAACAACTGCAGTGCACTTGAGCATTTGCAAGCTCGGCTAGAACACACTTAGTCAAATAATACTCAAAAATCAAATTCTGTACAAGGAGAAACCAGTGTACAGGTATACTATCATTTCATGCTAGTCTAAGAGAGGTTTAAAATACAGTGTTGATAATGTGAGAATTGTTCACCTCAAACTTGATTGGCTCAAACAGCAGATTAGCTTGCCACGAAGCCAGTGATTCAGATCCCTGACAAATAAGATATTCACACATTACAACATATAACCACATTTATTGGAATAAGGACACAATATCAAAGCTAAAAAATATATTCTAAATCCTACGAGACAGAATTCTAGGTACTTGTTAAGACAGGAATACCTGAATAACAAAGTAACGGGTTCCTTTCTTGCCATCATCACACACGAACCATTCACATGGTGATGAAAGGGCAGAATTCAGGTCTTTCGCGACAGCTTGTTTTGCCTCCTCTTTTGCAGCAATTACCGCTGTGACAGACTTTGTAGTGGCTACAAGGGAGGCAACATCTGAGCTGGAAAGTTCTGTTTCACAAGAGTCCATCCCAATGGAGCATCTTGCCAAGTCCAGCGCAGCGTTCATACACTCTTCAGCTTCCTTGGATGCATCTGCAGATGGTTTGGTCTTATCCCCTTGTGGACTACCCTGCTCAGATTGGGACGACACTTCTCCAGCTCCGCTGGGCCTTGAAGATGTAAAGGGCAAAACGCTTCTCGTTTGTGTGTGAAGATATGAAGCAGCAGCAGCAGCAATCTGATAAGCAGCAGCTAGGCTTATCCCTTTCTTCCTCTGCACCTCTTCATTTGACTGATGGGTTTCTGTTCCATCTGAGCTGCTGACAGCAGACTTCTCCTTTTCTGCAGGTTTAGATATTGGCTTCTTTTCCAGCGAAGATGTGACAAAACGCAGGCCAAGATGTTTAAGAAGATGATCCGTCTGGAAAGAGGAGAAAAGGCGAAATTTCTCAGACCCCAAAAGTTCAATTTATAACACAATCAAGATTTTCCGACAAAAAGTATCAGGATAATGCAAGAATAGAGACACCCGACATGCTGAAATCTGCGGAAGAAAATCTACCACGGAAATGGTACAGGGTAAAAAAAAATGGACGAGCACGTTCATCTTATGCAGCTTATTACAACCCGAAACGTTCACTAATGTCAAACTATCACCGCCACGTGCATAACAATATAAAACATCCTGAGAGCTGAGCTACTGACACTAAATAGAAGCAAAATCATAAGACAACCGGGGTTTTCTTGTTAGGATATACCAAGAAGACCTATTCACAGAGAAAAAACTAAAAATTAAAAAAAATCCCATTTTATGATCATGAATAACATCAACTGCAACTAGAATAGTTCATACGAAATAAAGCAGGGCAAACAAAAATATACTTGTCCAGGCGGCTGATTTCCTTTATTACGAACGGGCGCATAGGAAGGAAGAGAAAGAGGAAAGAAGATTGGCACCTTGATATTTGGTATGTCGTATGCCAGATGCCCAAGATACGACATCCGGCCATATAATTTCGACTCCGATAACGAGACCCGGCGCAGTAACCGTGAGAAGGAATTCGGATCAGGAGAGGCCTCAACGCCGCCGTCCGCCGAGCAAGCGTCCACATCCTCTGACGAACAGCAGCAGCCCAGCTCCGCGTCACAGGCTTCCTCCCCCTCATCTTCACTTGCCATCGAACCCAGTTGGGTCTCTTCCTCGTCCTTCCATAGTGATCTCACATACAAGATCTTCAACACCCAATTTTCTTTTCCTCTGTAACCGTTCCCCCTGCCATTAAGCTGCTCAAGATTCCCTTCTCCCTCATCTTCTGCGGTATGATCCACGAGTTGGGGAACGATTTCTTCTTCGATGTCGGCCTTGGCCAGCGACGGAGTACCCTCCCGTCTTCTCGCGGTAGACCAGAACGATCTGAATGGGAATGACAAGAAGGACGAGGATGGTGATGCTTGTTGTTTCTCCACGGTGGCGGCATTGGTCGACAAAGGTGAACTGGTATTGCGAGATTTTGCGCAAACTTGGACAGCTCCGCTGATGTTTTGTGCTCGAACATCCAAAGCAGATGATGGCAAACTAGGCAAGCTTGATTTCAAGCACAAACCATCCATTTTTCTCTTCTTCCTCTTGGTGGTCGCAGAATCAACTAATAATGTCAATGAAATTCTAGACAGGATTTGAATAACTGAAACAAAATCCTGTTTCTCTTTTTTTTTTCTTTTATCACGTATCTAATTTTTTCCCTTCTAACTTTTCAAGGGTATATTTCTGTAACACCCAAAAGGGCAAAGAATTCGAAGTACTCGAGCTTCCGAATAAACTCGGATACTCAAGGAAAACCAACTCGAACAAATGACAAATTGGGTTCCCGGTGATCTTGGAAACTCAAAGAAGCACGACTCCCTGACAGACTGGGCTCCCCAATAATCTTGGAAACTTCAAAGAAGAACGACCCAGAAGAAAGACGACTAGTCGTTTGCAAGGCTGTTGATTCAACAGAAAACAGAGAACTAAAATACCAAAAGTAGAAGAGGGACGCCAAGACTGTTGCAGGCTTTTAAAATTCAACAGAAACCACGAACGGAGACTTACAGATTTATCCGGTAAGCAATCTATCTATCTCGCCAGAAATGTGTCCCTGCCGACAGAGATTTATCATCGTCAGAAAACTAGAATCCCCTATCCAGTTGACGGCGGGATGTCTGATTCAATACAAAATCAAGAACCAAAACATCCGCGAAAAGCAAACAAACAGAGTCCAGTAATTTGTTTCTATGTGTCAACCGAGATCATAGGGGTGCCAGCGAAAAACCAACAAAACCAGCACCAAGAACCGGAGGACTCCCTTCTTCTTCCTAAATATACTGAAGAGCCGCTTTCATGGGTCAAATTAGAGACACACGCAGGTAACGCCCTCCAATAAACACGGTGCCTCCCTCCCCCCTCTCAAACCGTCCCTCCTCCTGCTTATATATTCACATGTAACTCTACAATTCCAGATTTTTCTTGCGTACAGTCCATTTTTCTCTCTTCATAAAAGTCGTGCATATGATGTACACGTAGGCCATTGCATGGGCGTTTCAGTCTTCACTCCAAGAATTTCCTTATTATTTCTCCATGGAAGTCTTTTAATGAAATCAAGAAAAATATAAAGAGGATATGAGATGGCAACACGTGCAGGACACGTCTTGTGTTTCTTCTTCCAATACACAAACCGCAAAGAGAGATCTGTCATCTAACGTGCCTTTTAAGCCTTCCTTCTTTCTGACTCGCTGCCATTCAGGCGACTACGATTCCAAAAGGTCTTGGTCCCACACCTATCCATCGATTCCTCCTTACTTCTTCGCATTCTTAACATTATTTATTTCTTTTCACTCTCTCCTGCTTCTGAGAGACAGAGATAGAGACCTGTGGGGTTTAATGGCCGGAGTGTCTAGTTGGTGAGGCCGATCAACCTCTCTTTCAATGCCGCATTCACTCAATCTAAATTAGAAAGAACGAAAGTTAGTCGGCTGCTACTAAATTTAAGCAACCTCACTGCTGCACCAAATCTTTTTTATATATCCTCTCTTTAATGTCGCCACCAGATTCTCAACAATGTATTCGTAGTTAAGGAGCCGGGCTCTGAAAGGCAGAGTGGTCTCCTGGGGTGGGAATAGCGATGAAACGTCCTGGTTCCTCTCGTGTCGGCTCATTCTTGTGATCGTGATCGACAGATTGATTAAGCTTGTCCCTGTTGCATATTCAATTCAAATGAACCAAGTATGACTAAGGGCTGCTTAGCTCTGACCATTTCAATTTGTATATGTTGATTAATAGACAATCAAAAAGTTGCCAACCATAAGAATCAACTGCAATTTCTGAATTACTAACATGAGTTTCCTCAATCCAACAACTTCAAATTACTCTGTTAGCTCTATTTAAGAGATTTTGTGAAAAACAGGTATACTGAAAATAAAGTCAAGAAAAATGATTAATAATAGCCGAACCATATACATTATCTTTTCACCAGCATGTTTCTTTCTGTTCTGTATGTCTGAAGTATTATCTACGGTTTATACAATTTATGATCCTCACGTATGCAAGTCGTGTGATACGTATATTTTAAACTGTAAATGTGTAACACTTCAACATTTTAGTACTGTAACTAAAATTATAAAGAATTTTAAAGGGTTTACAAAAGGAATTGTGAAGGATTGGTTGTCCTAGTTATTAACCTTACTTTTAAAGTCAGAATATCAAAACTGTTAAAAGCAAATTGAGATCTGTGGAATCAACAACTCAGAGATCATGTCATTATTGAGTGACTAAATATTAATGTAATAAAAGGTAGCAGAAGCAGTTCAGAAATGTTTGTTTCCTCATAAAACAAGCGGCTCTGGCTTTCGCGTGCTAGAGTTGGGGCTCATACTCGACTCGCCCGTGGTCGACATCCTCGCCATGATCTGCATAGAAGTTGCTTCAGTTCATTAAATAACAAGGAATTATGACAGAGAGCGGGCCATGTTCTTATTTGATTGAGTCAGAGTGTGCGATGTTTTATTGTTGAGAAGGTTGGCAGCAGTTCCACAACCAACGATAACACCGGACTGATAGATGTCAAGTCGGTTGCATGCCGACATGCACAACCACAGAGAGTCAGACACCCACCACCTTCATCCACTAGGAAAAGCAGCGCACAACAATGAATAAGGAAAGAAATACTGATCAAAGCTGATATGCATTAATTACATTATGTTAAATTGGAAATGCTACTGAAATATCCTGAATAAATAGTTGGTATCTATATGTCAACTTGCATGCCGACATGCATAAGCATAAAGATCGACCACCTTCATCCATGATGAAATACGGAGCAGATGAGTAAAAATACTCTCCTATGATTGGAGCTGATATACAATTTACATTGCTTGCTACATCTCCTGAAGATTTTTTTTTTTTGTTGACATGAATATATATATATATCTGAAGATTTTTTTTGTTGACTATATATATATATATCAGTTAATAAGACAAAAACCAGACACTCTAAAAATTAAATATTGAAGTTTTTTTTTGGCAATTTAACCTTATAGAGGCGATCTTAAGAGTGGCTTGATGAGAAACATATATCATATCTTTTTCTTTCAATAACGTTTTTTAATGTTAAAAAAATAAACGTCTCATATGATCATCAGAATTTTAATAGTAGATAAACCAAACTTTTTATTGAAATAACTAATGAACTAAAACATAACTTGTATTAAGTTAGTATTTATGAATGCATTTAGATGTTCACATTTTGTTTAGTTTTTCTATTATTAATTTTAAGAGAGTGTTCAAAAGAGACAAGAACTAAAGGTTTATTGTGGAAGCACGTTGATTCAGATACATATGCCCCTTCAATCCCAGGTTTCATGTCTACAGTTTTCTGCCATGTAATTCCTTTCTGCATGTCGATTCCTTTTTCTCTACTCTGATAAATGATGCCAACTAAGTCTTACCCCCTGGTTTTGACTGCTTTCTTTAGCTTGACATCCTTACTTTAAGTCTATATATAGATAGCAACTGGATTTTACCTCTTTTTTGGCAGCTGACTATATTTTAAAATCCCAAAGAAAAGAACACCATTCAAAGATGGCACTTGTTGCATAATTGCATTATTAAAAGTATACTGACACATAACTTCAATCTTTCTACCCTTATTCTCCACTGACATGAAGACATGGGAAGAAGCGCTGAAACGAATACGAATCTTGCATATTCTAGCTGCTAAATTGAATAGCATTTCTCTCATAATTCTTCGTTTGCTTCAATATAATACAAAGCGATGTCCACCTTTCTAGCCCAAAAAAATCAAAACAAAGACTAAAACCAAGAGATTAGTTTAGATATTCCTATATAACCAAGCTGGTGCCAGTATCAACCTTTGCCTTTCAGGTTCGGACCCAACTTGATCTATGAACTGCTGGCTACTTCTTATAATGTGGTTCGGGCCATCTCTAAGATTCCATCCACTTGAGTAGGCGTCTAACAAGTCAGAACCTTATTTTATGGCATTTTTATTCTTCCCCATGTGGTCATCTGATTAAGTGTAGGATACGTAGCGATCGACATTGGCTTATATATATAAAGAATCTAAATCGCATGCTATCACTATTGAAGGACTCTTCCCTTTTTTAGTTTTTATTTCTGTTTCAAATCTTTGACCAGTTAGAAGTACTTCCTTGGATAATAGGGAAAGAATAAATAATGAGAAAATTAAAAAAAAAAAGTCGGCTCACCCATTGTACTTTCTTGTGTAGAAAGGAAAAAGCCTGGGCCAATATTTAGTTTCCTTATAATGCGGGGAAAGCTACTAAAAGATATACATTTTTGTAATTTGAGTACATGAAAATAATTTAAAATAAAATTTGGTATGACCAAGAAGGTCAAGCTTGGAAATGATATCCTAATAATTTGGCATCCCTAAAGCTAGCCTACCAATAAAACAAAGTATTAATTTAGGATGTTATCAATAGATCGGATTGAAGTCCGATATATACCTTGTACCGTCTCCGACGTACCGGATGTTCAACACACAAACACGGGACTCTCATGAAAAAAAAAAGAAAAAGGATACGGAGCAATTTATGGTTCTTAAATTTTGTCCACTTACGCTTCCAAAATCATTTATTCATTTTACGAGATTTTCACGCCTCCCAAAATCTACATCCAAAATGCATAAAAAAAAATACTTGCAAAAAGTTAAGTAGGAACAAATTGTAACGCTACAAATTTCACCAGATAATTTTTCCCTCCTAGGTTAATCTAGTAAAGACAAGAGGTACAATCCATCAGAAAGATGAAGAAGATACTTTTACCCTTTGTTTTGTTCTCTTTGGGCGTTTGAGAAGGACGTATCTTGGGAAAGAACCGTTTCACTCGCGCGCTGGGAAGCAGGACGGGGAATGGGGACGACCTGGACAGGCGTGAGGAACGTGCAGTTGTTCCACATACAGCGACAGCCTTGGACCCTTCCCACCGCTTCTCCCCGCCCGTTTACGTGTCCGATAACGAAAAGGGAAAGAACCCTAACAAAAATACAACTCCCAAGTCCTACCCCTCCCACATCTGATCTGACGTGTATATCTAATCCAACATATTTATTTATTATTATTTTTCATAAAAAAACAAAAAAAAAATTAATGCACTTTCGGTCAATTGATTTTTCGTATATCACCAACAAAAACATAGTGTACATTGTTATAATTGAAGACGGTACTCTCCAATTATAAATCACTTTTTCCTTCGATTATAAGAATTCTTCCTAGCAACGGAGCTTGTTTGCGTACTAGTCATTTTTTGGTTCCTCAATCTTTCATAGAGAGGCGTACACGCATACCCACATCGTTATCAATCACCACACAATCGTTTGATTGAACTACTTTTGAGCGGATCAGATACCAGGCCCAACCCTTTCCGGGTCCGGATCTGGGCTGAAATATGAAAACAGATCCAATGGACCACGACCCGATCATCAACTTCAAGTCACAGAACTTCAAAAAAAAAAAAAAACAGCCGACATATTGAATCTTAATGATGATCTTCCTCACTCTTTTGGCTTTGTAAACAAAGTAGGCACACCACCAACTTTATTTATTAAACTCTTGACCTCTTTCAACTTAAAAAGTTAATGGAGAGTCTTGGGGTAGGCCAACTGTCTGAGCTGGGTTTACAAAGAGAACATATCTACAAAGAGAACAGATCTGCCTCGGGACCCTGAAGGCAGGGAGAAGGGGGGGCTTTCGCAGTGGGATGATTCTTTCGCTCATTCAGAAGGAGAACAGATCTGGCAACCATGACAAACCTAGGGGTGAGGCGGGGGCCATCGATTTTCGGCACTCTTGCAAATATGTTTTTTCTCTGCTTCAAATTTTTTAAATTCAATTACCTCCTCCCCTTGACTTATGTAGACAGTTTGACATGTTTTCTTTAATAAATTTCTTTCCATATTTTGTTTTACTAATTTATATATAGGTGCTCGTTGAAATTTAAAATTTAAACTACTGATGCCTTTTTAATTAGGAATGTTTGGCTCGGCCTAGCATTTCACGTGAAGTCCCGTGCCTTTCTAATGGTGCGGCCGACAATTGACCTCAAGAAATGTCCCTTTTTCTTTGAAGTAGGTAGACCCACAACTTACACCGGACACATGGGCGTGTTTGATAGAGGGCCAACGCTCCCGCCTGGAACGACCAAAGTATTTGAAATCTGCTGCCCATCACGTGAGGGAACATTCTTTCGGTGGGTTTTCAGTGTGCTGCTGGTGGGTTGTGAGGGGCAGTTGCCCACACAGAGCCACATAATTTGGTTTATTTTACTTGTCCCCAGCAAAGAATTTCTTGCTGCTTCTGCCGGCCGCACTCCAAACTAGTTCTTGATGTCAATGAAGAATAGTCTTTAAGGAGTCCCGTCGGAGACAATCTTGGTGTCCGGCGAGGAAGACACCAAGAAAAAGCTTTTACGGAAAGAATGGGAATCGGTTCGGATATGCATGTTTGACTGCTGATGATGCAGCGATAACTGATAAGGCAATCTGCTTCTTCCCGGAAGAAGGTCAGTGTTTGCTAGTTGGTCCTCTTTTGGCCTGGGGCGGCTCTCGACTCAGATGAGGACGAGCGACTCGTCTACGCTGGTGGCTCCCCTTCCACTTCCGGCCTCCGGCGGTGGTTTTTGTCGCTTGGACCAGAAACGAGCGGCTGCAAACGAATCCGGAGAATCGGCGCGTTGGATGCCGCTCATCACGTAGGTGGACCGCTAGCGGTTAACTGTCAGCGTTACTCAGCCGAACTCCATGGTCCGTCCGTTAGCCATCATCAGGCCTGTCGTTGTACGGGTCTGGACCCCTTTAGCTTTAATTTAACTAGAGATAGAGAGAGAGAGAGAGAGAGAGATGGGGGACATTTTGAAGAACAAAAGCTGTCACTTGGTGGGATCCAATCTGGACCAGCGTATCAGATCCATGTGCAGGACGCACTCAGTTGGATTCTTCGTAAAGAAAAAAGGGGGCTCAGGTTGTAGGAGATCAAGTTGGATCCAAATATTGCCAGTAGCGAATGACAATTTATAAACAGAATTGTAGTTGTTTTCCCTATGTCTAGAGTTTGTACAGTAGAGTCAGCCCCTGACAATAACAAACTCTATTTTTTCTTCTTACCTCACATTTTCACTCCCCTTTTATGGTTAGGTTCGAGTCACTAGCGGAGAAAAAAAATTCTTTCTGGTGGGGACACTCATTTAATATCTTTAATGTGTTTCAGACACTTACATGAATAACAATCAAATATATCACAGTATTAACATAATAATAAACTAACTTTATAAGGTTGGTGTGGGCATTTGCCCGCACTAGCAACCATGTGAATGTGAGTCTGCCACTGGCATGACCCAACTCACTCCCACACTGGCTCGAGCTCCTGGTCTAAGAGATCATTTATTGATACAACCCTAACCCTCTTGCCATAAGGTGAGAAATGATCCCGTACAACATATATAACTATACAATTGTGTACAATAAGTTATATATTTGGACGTTGAAAGGAGATTTTGTGTAACTTTCAATGGAAAATCCTACTTAGACATCAAAATAAAATGGTTTAAGAATTCGTTTTCCATTTTCTACACTATGTAGATCTCACACATACCATCTGAACTTTGCACATTTTGTTTTTCATTATGTGTTTGCACCAATTTTGTCCAATCGCAGTGCGTTTCATACTTTCATTTTGCTTAATAAAGGAAATATGACATAGGTGGCGTTTGAGGAACTTCTGATCGCATTACCGAAAATCTCGCAACCTCTAAAAGGACAGGGCAAGTTTCATTGCCAAGGTCCTTGTCTTTCGTGGTTAAACCGGAAGCAAAAGCCTCGGATTTTTAGTCAGATCTCTGTAAGCCTGAGAAAAACATCTAAGAATTTGTACATTGCATGCGCTAAACTGGGAGAAATTATCTAACATTTTTGTGACTATGCTTGAACAACTATTCTACACCACTGTGGACTCATCATCTCCACATACCAGTTGCCCCTATAAGAATGACAGGTTTGAACTCCTTCTAGTAGGGGTGAACAACAAGTTGAGGTACTCAAGCTCGACTCGTGAACGAGTTCGAGCCGAATCATTTGCTTAACGAGTCGAGTTCGTGTTCATGAGTCGACTGGTTCAAATAATCGAGTTGAGTTCAAGCTCAATACATAACTGCCAAGTCGAACTCGAGTCGAGCTCAAGCCTTAATCGAGTTTGTCGACCCTTAATCAAGTCGATACATTCAAACGAGTTTACGAGTTTGTCGAGCCTTAATCGAGTCACGATCGAGCTCAACATGTAATGATGAATACCAATTCTATTCAACCTAGTTTGTCGAGCCTTAATCGAGTCAAGCTGCTCAACAGGTAACAATGAATATCAATTCTGTTCAAACGAGTTCGTCGAGCCTTAATCGAGTCTAGTTCGAGCTCAACACGTAGCTGCAGAGTCGAGCTTGAGGTGCTTCCGTCAAGCTATTCTCGAGCTCGGGCCGAGTCAAGGTAGAGGTTTCATTAGTCGAACCGAGCTCGTGTTCACCCCTACTCTCTAGCCTAGCAAGGATCTGGTTTGGATCCAGTGTTCAAAAAGTATCTAGAGTGATCCAATTTATTTGACAAGGGACCCATAATCAGGAAGGGATCCAATTTACATGTACTAGTAAATTACAGATACCGATGCAACTCATAATCAGGAAGTTGAAAGCTTGAAACCGGCTCCTGCGGTGCACGTTGAATGACAACCAAGAATTTTATGTGAAGAAGTAGATTTCATGAACAGTGAGATAGGAAAGGGACCTGGCTGAAAAGGGAGTCACCTTGATAGATTTAGTAATTTTGTGTAAGGAAGCGAAAAGTAACATATAAAAGCATTAACTACTAGAGCAGATGTTGATGCAACACATTTCTATTTGAAAAGGAACATAACAAAAAGATAGAAAGGACAATTGAAGATTCAACCTTTTTCTCATCAAGATTCAATTAGTATCACTTTCTCTCTGTCTTTTAACTTTAGTGGAGAAATACTTTAGTTTTTTGTATGGCTCGGGCTTCTTCTTGCTTTCTAGTTTTTTTTGTCACTGTAATTGTGGACAGAGAGAATAAAGTTGTTAGTTACTTCTTTTTGGGATGCAAAATATCCGTATCTGTAAACATGAGCATGTGCATGTAATAATCCGAGTCCATTCAAGAACTGGGACCAACCATTTCAATTATAGCGAATAATCCAAATTTTAGACAATGAAATAAAATGGCTTAAACTTACACAGCAATATATTTTGCATGATTTTAATGGAGAATCAAAAGGAAACAATTTTTGAAAGCATGCATTCGTGGTCCAGTTTTATGAACTATGAAGTTGGACACGTTTTTTCCCATTGAGTCACAAGATTAGAAAGAGATTGAAGATTAAACCACAAAATCCGAAGTGGGTAAGAGTTTGATGTCTGAAAGGTGCAACTATATGTTTAATTTAATCTGGTGGTAGTCTTCCATCAACACAAGCTTTCTAAGAATAGAACTATGAATAGAAAGAGCACCAGATAAGTAGCAAAATCTTAAACTTATAATCTGCATCCAAATCCAAATCTGACCCAACTTGCGAATCGAAATGTAATCCAAATCCAAGTCCACTAAAATCACCGATCAAGTTAGGGTCGGATTAGGTTGAGAAACAATCAAAATTTAGTAGCCATCCCCCCGTATCTACCAATCAATCGCTTCTTTGTCACATGATGCCAACGAAATGTAATCGCTCAAAAATTATACTTGTTAGTTCAACAAATGCACTTTTTATTTGAAAATTCTCAGAGATTTTCAAAGATGATCCACGCTTTGAAAGTGGCTTACTTGGATGAACTTAATTAAGTTTGCAAATTTATTAACGCAGGTTGAATATGGTACACATATTTGATCTAAGAGAGTCTTGTTATTGAGAAATTGGATCGTGCCTGATGATCTGTGTTGCTCCGAACAGCAAAAGTATTGTGGATTAACTCTATCATGCTTGCCGTAGACCGAATCCAAATATGATATCATATCCAGACCTGCTTCAATAGCGCCTCTAGCTTTGGAGTTTCAGGAGCACGCGTGCACACACGCACACACCAGATGTGCTCTGCCCAGCATAGTGCCTCTTGCCCGCCTATCTGCCTACCTGCCCACGAGGACCACACATACTTAAACATCAAAATTCAAATTATATTAACAAAAAAAATTTACAATTTCCTTTAAATTCTAAATATATGGATGCCATATCGATCGTTTGAAACTTACAGGCTTTCTCATGTTAAAAAATAAATGAACAACTTTTGAAAGCATAATTGCAGTATTTTGTGCAATCAGATTGCACCTGGACAGTCATCTGCTGAGATTGATTGATCTCTGAAGACACCAAACGAGGGGAGGCTTGATCATGAAGAAGTTAAAAAAAGACTGCCAAGAGTTGGTGGCTTCTTCAACAAACGCCATCTTCCTCTAATTCTACCTTACTCCGCATGCATGCTACAGCGCTCAATTAGTAAACTAATTGGTCCTGGTTTCTACTGCCAATTAAAAATGGACGACAAAAGACCAGTTGGGTTCTAAACTATTCTCCATTGGCCAATGGTTGTTCATCATTATAGACATCGCACGCTATAAATCCTCTTTTTAATACTCTAAACCATTCACCAAAAGCTATGGTAGATTACCATAACTATTCTTTTTGTTCTTTCGTGTTACAGCAGCAAGTCATAACATTTTCAGTTTCTCAGATGCACTATGTATAAGAGTTTCTCTACCTCAATATCCCCTCCCGACTCCCCATCATCATCATCATCATCATCTCTCTTTCTCTCTCTCTCATGGCTTCGAGTGCATACAGCAAGCTCATGTGTCTTACTGCAGCATTTCTTTACTTATCTACGTTATGTTGCCGTGCAGGTCTGTTTCCTCGAGAGTCTAGATGTTCTTACTGCCAAGTTTTTTTTTTTTTTTTTGGTAGAGAGACGCATCTCGGGCAATGAAGTCTTCCAACTTTTTTGAACATGAAGATCTGAAGTTCAGCCAGAGGGCATAGCTACTTTTTGCATGATTGTATGTTTAGATGTGATATGTGGTGTGTGTGTGTGCTGTCCTTATTTTTATCTTGCCTCTTGAATCATGTAGTTCTTGAGCACTTGCGATGCTGCTTTTTTACAAAACTAACCGTACAAATAGATGTAAAATGTCTATATTTGTCAGAAAGAAAAAGACAATCAAATCTATAGATAAGCTTCTGTAAAAGAATTAAGATTAATTATCTTAGCTTTTCAGACACAATGAATCTAATCTAGACAATAATTTTTTTGTCATTTCTATATTTTCAAATATTTCATATTCGTCTAATAGATTCATCAAAAGGAAAAGACAGTTTAAGAAAGCATATTTTATTTTGTGCGTATCTGATAAATTGGGATTTTTTTTGTGTGGTGCAACAGAATATTATTATGAAGAGGGTCCGATGGAGATACTGGAAACGGCACTTAGATGCTTTGATGATCGTGTGGTACGCTTTCTTCACTTTCCTTTCGGTACTTAACTCTTCGGGAATATCTGCATGCTTCGAAACTTAGAAAGTCACAGTTGGATCAGTTCATTTTTATGTGAAACTGAGTTTTTTGGGAAAGAAACAAAGAAAGTTGGGAGTCTATTTATTTGTAGGTTGTCCACAATGTATATCATATTTTTCTGGTTAGAACATTTGAACAAAAGCCTTAATTTTTTTATTTCTAAGATATTGTGATTACACAAAATTTAATGGAATCACATTGCAACCAACTGTTTTGTACAAAGGGCACATAGCACATAAAACATATCAATCAGCAGCAGAGCCACAAATTTCGCCAATATTTCGAGAATTTTCTTAGCCGTCAGGATTCCACGCAATCTTTTGGAAACATTGTATTTTCAGTGTACAGGAATTCCCAACCAGATATCAAGCCTCAAAACATATCAAGGTGATTTACACCATTCACCTCCTTGCCCGCTGTAAATTTATGTCTAGTATCCTCTTGTTTCAAAAAGTTGAGGAAAATGAAAATGAAACGGCAGAAACTTGAGTTCAAGTTGTCGTCTAAACAGTTCACTATGAAGTATGTTACTGGTTCGAGGCACAGGCCGCCGGTCGTCCGAGCAACTTGAGCTGTAAATATTGCTTCTTGATATCTCAAGACTAAGGTGGCTACCAGAAAATTCATTGTGAGACAGTGAGAGTGCTCGTGCGTAAATCACCACACGTGGTTTTGAACTTTTGACACATTACCTGATATCCGAATTTCTTACTGTGGTCATGCAGTCTATAGAATGCCACTGAAAAAAAAAAAACAACAACAACAATCAATCGATTTTTTAAAGTATTATCATTTCACTGTTCAATTTTTAAAATGTCAATATCAATGTACGTAGAAAAGCATTCCAGATACCAATGCGTTAAAAGACAGTAAATCTTACATACTGATAGTTGCTGAAATTTCACAAAAAAGCAAAAGAAAAAGGCAACTTCTTCCCAAGAGTTTACAGAGAACACAATTTGCAACTGCACTTCATTTTGTTGGTTAGTGTTATTAACAGTGATTACATGACAAGATTCAGGTGTACAGGGAGTGTGCATACGAATACAGGTTGACGGCAGATGGCTACATGACAGTGCCAGAGGCTTCCACAGAGGCATTTTGCAGTGGAGCATGCTTGGAGGAGACAGATATGGTGCTCCACTGTGTGGATCGCATTCTGGACCACTTTGAGTTCTATAACAGGGCCACCATACGAGATGTGAGGGACACCATCCGTGATGCATGCAGCGAAGGGAGATGGCGAGGTAACAACTAAAATCAAGCGCGCGCACACACACACACACACATAGAGTCACCGATATATCTGCATATTTATAGATATGATAGTTATATAACCAAAGGATGAAGCCCACCATAGAAATGATTTCAACCACCCTCCCCCTAAAGTCATGATAAAACCATAGTGACCTCGATTAGGCAAAGCTTCTGATCCAGCTTTTCTTTTAGTGAATGTAACATTTGCACGCAGACCTTGCCTTGAAGCGTGCACCAGTAGACGAAGTTGTTTTGGTAAAACTTTCTTCTCTTATGCACATCCATATGGCAAAGAGGCATAGAAATTAACCTGACATCATATTACAGACTGACAAAAAGAATAAATGCAAGTAATTGTGCTAAGAGTGCATGCACGTGCATATAGACAGATAAACTACAAATGTACTGAAACATGGTTACCTGATAAGCTTACAAAGTACATGCTTTTCCCAAGATCCATATAGAGCACATCTTCCAAAAGATATTCATCAATTTTACGAAGCTACATAAGCATGTTTAGCTAAGATACAGAGTTTTGAAAAAACATGAGCACTATAAACACCATAAGATGACTCATTACTCACACATGGAAACATGTCAAGTAGCTTTGCAGAAAGGTAGTACACAGCTACTTTTTTAAGCTAACTGGACTTCAAGACCAGGCAATCTGGTTCGCGGGATTGACGCCGGAGCATATGCTTATCATATTTCTTAGCTTTCTGAATATTATATATATATATATATACATATATATATATATATATATATATATATATATATATATATATATATATATATATACATAATTATATAATTTCTTACTTCAAACTTGTCAATGATATAATCCTTGTGGCTTGTGCAGGTCGTTTTGATGTTTATGAGCACATGCAAGCGGGTAAAGCAGCGGTTAACCAACTGAGTCATCTTCCATTGTTACTAGGATTAAGTTTGATGCTGCTACTACAGAATTCATTATGAACTAGCACTCGCACATTTGCCAGGTCCAAGAAGAGAGTTTGAGTAATCTAGGTCAATCCGGCAAAATCCAAAGTTACTGACTCTTATACTAGCACAACCATTTTGTTCACTCTTCTTACTGTTTCCAATGAATCATTTGATTCATATTATAAATTATTCTCATTATACAGGCAAAATATTGAGACAATGTAAGGGTCTTAATCTTAAGATTCAAGGAGCCTTCATCCTGGAGTTTTTTTCTGTTAAAGTAATCACAGGTATAAAAGGCTAAGCCGGCAAGGATAGGTCTCTCACTTGAAAAATGATTAATCAGATATCAAGAAAAAAGTTCATATTATACATTCCATCTACATAGGGTATTTGGTCACTCAAGGCTTTCCAGTTGTGGCTGGTTGAGTACTTTGGGTAGTTTCTACCATGTCTGTTTATGGATCTTTTATATATATATATATATATATATATGTAGCTCTACGTGGCTCACCAATCTTTTCAGCGACAGTATTGAAAGCATGCTTAGAGTTTTTCATTTGTTCAGCCTTCTGGGCCCCTCTGTTCATTAACAAGTTAACCACTAATTTGAAACATATAAACTGCTCCATTTACTGGTTTCATGCTACAGGTGGACACCTATGGATGTGACAACCAATAATATAAGAAACATTTGTTTTGTGCTAACAGAATTGTTGCTGAAGTCTCTACAGCATGTTTCCTTTGATTGTTGTGATGAAGAACCATAAAACTCATCATCAAGAATTATAAGATCTGAAATGGAGCATTCCCATGTGCAACTTTAGAATAAAAAGCGGCAAGTCACTGTTATGAGATCTATCAAAGAAAAGTAATAAATAAGAGACTGGAGCACTTTTATAAAAAAACAAATGTGACAGAAAAGCTATCCAGGCAAATACCCATTTCACAAATATTTACAAATTATTAAAAGTTCGTTGGTTAATATTCTAAAATATTTACAAATTATTATTCCTTTTGATCCTCGTTGAGGCCAGCCATCTTTCCATCCTCCGGTGAGAGGTCATTAATGTAACGACTAATACAAGAACCGGGCAGGCCGAATTCGGACTCCATATGATAGAAAAAGGAGAAACTATATGCATATAATAGAGAGACAACCCTCAAACCAGATCCAACACCTCATGTAAACATTAAACCTTTTGAGCGTGCTGTGTTTGAGCGACAGCCTTCAAGCTGTCTTGGAGATACAAAATGCCGTATCGTCAAATCGGTTTTTAAAGCATGTTTTGCTGAAGGTCAAAACTGAGTTTGTGAAAACTCTAGCTTGGACAAACGCCATTTCCATAAGTTAAATAACCTAAGGTCCCCATATTATTCACAAAAATGTAATTTGTCTTATCACCTAAATACGCAACAGATTTTATAAACTCAGACTGTCATTCAGACCAAAGTGTCATCTAAACACAATCTTCAAGGGCAAAGTTGCACATATAAGTCCAACAACCAGCTAACTTTTCAAACGCCAAATAGCAAGTACAAGATAGCAAATATAAGTTCCATAGCCGTGTATGGAGAACCTGACGTCCCACCTTTGGCATTGCCCCTCTTATGGCATATTGTTGCCTGGATAGCTTTTCTTACGCTAGATGGAAAAAAGAAAAAGCACGTGTGATAGGCCATCAAACACGGATGAAATTCTCACTGGAGCACTTTTATACATACAGAAGTTGACCATACATTTACTCGTACACAAAAGGGTCATCCAAAGCGACTTGTCCTAGCATAATATTCTAGGGAGAAATTTTAGTTAAACGTAAGAATATCCAGACCTAAAGTAATGTGTTAAAAGAAAAACAATAATATCCATAAATGAATGAAAACAAGCTTCACCAACTTGTTTCTCCACAAACTTGATAATGGGCACACATTCTTTCCCAATGACCTAGAAAAGACCTGTTTTAAAAGAGATGTACTAATACAGAGTGAACAATCTGACGGAAGATAACCAACCTACACGTTTTCTGCCAAATTCTTTTGTGATAGTGCTCTAGAAAGGGTTAGTAACGTTTACGGAGTTTAAATATTTGAATTCAAAAACAAAACCTGTTGCTCTTGCCGAAAGCTGCTACAATCCCCATACTGAAGTATATTCATGAAACAATTGGGAGGGAGACAAGGTGTTCATGACAGTAAAGAGTTACAAGACACAAGACATACTTAATGCACCTTAGCATTATAATAAAAGGAAAACAAAAAATATCACAACAGAAAAGATGGTAAACAGTTCACCCTACCACGCCTTGTAAAATGACACGATGTTGGATTTCATTTCCTTCTTTTTTTGGGTTGGATTGGGTTTTTGTGTGATGTGTGTGTGTTGGGGGACCCAAACAAAAAAGATCAGTTTAACGAACCAAAGATTTCTAAAATCATCCTCCAAACTGCAGTTGAACAACCATTTCCCTCTGACTAACCAGCCAAAAGTGGAAGCCAAGCAGGGCACCATCTTTGCAAGCAAGTCAAGACTTGAAATTTACACAAATCAAATCAATGAAATCCTTCCAGTAGGCATTCTTCTGTCCAGTTTATGAATTCGCTGTGGAGGCCAGATAACATGCGTCGCTCTTCCTTTGACAAGGCCAAGTGGGATAAAGATTCTTAAAATCATCCTACAAACTGCAGTTGAACAACCATTTCTCTCTGACTAACCAGCCAAAAGTGGAAGCCAAGCAGGGTACCATCTGAGCAAGCAAGTCAAGACTTAAAATTTACACAAATCAAATCAATGAAATCCTTCCAGTAGGCATTCTTCTGTCCAGTTTATGAATTCGCTGTGGAGGCCAGATGACATGCGTTGCTCTTCCTTTGACAAGGCCAAGTGGGATCTGGAATGACATGCTTCAAATTCTAAGAAAACTGTCTGACATATACAAATTCCAAAATGTAACTGATTCTCTGAAAACACAATTATGAGAACAGGACAATGTCTGTATATGTGAAAAGACAACCACCTTGTGCAGCTCTACGATATCCAATATTCACAAGTATGAGCCAAAATTGCTGGGCTGATTACTCTTGGTACCACAAGTTTCCTGGGGGTTTAGATGCTAACAGTGTACAAAGCAAACATAGTTCCCCAGGATCCTGAAATAACAATTTTTTCAGGAAATGATAGATTTTCCATAGAAAGGTTAATACCCTCTACATAAACGGGACACAGTGCCTTGTGCTGTTTCAAAATAACTTGAATACCTACAAATACAAGTATGGGCCAAATTCAATGGGAGGAAAATTCTTAAATCACGTTGAAGGGGTTAAATACCAACAAGATATAAAAGATAACACGGCGCACAGTGCACTGGAGAATTCTGAAATATCCACAACATATTTGAGTAAAATTTGTTGAGAAGAATTGTTTGGACTTTAGATATTAAATGCAGATTTCAACTACATTAACATCTTCATAGAACTCTTTTGGCTAATAAAGCAATACCACCATAGGTAACCAAAACCATGGCATGATGAAATGTATCTCTAGAGTCTCCATCACATAATGATTGTACAAAAATCAGCAGGACTTACCACATTTAACCAAAAGTATGTGGTGAATTTGGGAAGAAATACAACCACATGCAGGAACAATCAGTTGCAAGACTTGTCTTCTCACTCCAGTGGTTTCACCATTTGGAGTAAAGTTTCTTATATATAAATGCATATTCGGGAAACTAGAGGATTACCACATACCGGTCCAAAAGACCTTGAATCAGTGCTGCTATTATAGTTGTCACCTTCAACCCAGCAATGGCCTTCTGGAACCTTCACTATTTCGTATGTCTCAGGTATTCTTATCCAATCCCCAGGCAAGGCTATTATCCGCTTTATAAGTGATTGTTTGTGGCTATTGGGATTCCTGAAATTTTCATACCCAAATCCAAAAGGAAACATTATTCTCGAAGAAATAAGTAAATTCAATTAATCAACTAATGCTATTGTCTCATAATTTTTAATATGTTTTCTAGTGAGACAGCTAACTTTTTTCTGCTTGAACAAGAAACACGAAAAATTATGAACCATTTCAATTGCCATCTTCACAAAAACTTGTGCTAAAGTTGGAAACACAGAAACCAATGAATAGGGAGAATCAACCTTACCCAAACACTACCACGTCACCATGTGAGAACTTGTAATTGTTCAGGCATAACTTCTCCACCAAAACTAGATCACCAGATATTGATATTGGAAATGCTTTAGAGCCCGGGTTCAAAGTGGGTTTCATAGAGTGACCATGGACTGTAATAATGCTTGCATATCGGTCTGAAATGGTTAGCCCTATTAATGCACCAGTTGCAGTCCTCTTTGTAAAAAACCACAAAAGACCCCTGGAAACCATATTGAAAATTCTACTTGCTATCAAACATCTTCCCCAGTTGTGTCGTCTGCAATATAAAGAACAAGATGTAGATATAAATCCATAACAAAATATCTGAAAATCTTCCACAATGAGGAGAGTTAAAGTAACCATGTGCTAGCTTTAAAACTTTCAGTGTGCAGTTTTACCATTCTCACTGGTTATGGTCTAAGATATTAAGATATGAAACTCCTCAAAGTATTCAGAGGTTTTGAAGCAACTTCATTTTTGTGAATCTCTCTGTGACACCGTAGAAATACCCAATCGAAGCAGTTAAAGACTTGTAAAACAATATAAATAAAGTTCACAGGAATCCTGATTATAGGCAAATGGAGCCAAAGACATAAGATTATACAAATGTGCATTAATGCACTCAAAAAGATATAACAACAATGAGGATTGTTTTCTGTGAATCATGCCTAGAACAAGCATAGTCCACAAAAAAGGGAAACCCTAATGTATACAAGAGAAACGGCCTGAGCTAGAATCTGCAAGAACACTATCTTTTCCTTTGGATTCACCTTGATACTTATTGAAGTGGTACATAGTACATACGCCTAGAAGCCGCAAGAACACTATCTTCTCTTTAATCTTTTTCATAGATGAAGAGACAGACAAGGCACTATCACTAGCTTTTTTCATGTCATCAAGAGGTGGAATTGGGTGAAAACAACAGAGATTTTGTTTGTTCAAATTCCGTTCTAAGCCCTTGAAAAAGGTTAAACAAGTAATCTTCATGTTGTCTCTGTCATTTCTTAGTTGTCACTGCTCAAGGAGAGTAATTCATATTGTACAAGGGATAACTCAGCAAAATATGCATTTATCTGTATGTCATCTTGAAGACAAATAGCCTTATGGTGAAGTAAAACTTGTGGGATACATCATTTTGATAAGGTTCGAGTTTGATTTGCTTTTCTGAACTAGATCATAGTGACATTAATTTTGATCTCCACAGTCAAGAAAACGCATAAGAATATTTAAAGTTCTTCCTCTGCCACTTTTGCTTCTTGCTGTAAGCTTCCAATTTTCATCTCTTTCTTCTCCTTCAGGAACTTTTGGTTCACTGATTGGTGTTGAAAGCTCGACTACATCCTCAGGGATAGTGCCACAAGAATCTTGTTCAAAATATGTAACTAAAGTCAAGGCACTCAAACACATAGAAAAAACATAGATCTTTATTAGTGAGGAGTACAGAGTACTTAGGTTAGGGAATCTCAAGAAAAGGGGCAACCCCATTGCATACAAAAGAAAGGGGCTGGAAAGATAGTTGGCTGACTTGGTCGGTCAATGCACCCTACACACACACATGTATGTATGTATGTATGTATATGTGTGTGTGTGTGTGTGTGTGTGTGTGTGTCGCAACCTGGCCAAATCCTACATCAAGCATGGAACCCGTTTGGCAGATCCAAATTAGCCCTCTAGTAGACACCACTTAACAACCCCCTTTATAAGTCATTGAAGTGCTCCCACAATCTTCAATATGGAACTAAACTTCTGATACTTAGGTGTTATAGTATATGACATCATTATCACCAATACTTAGGTGTTATAGTATATGACATCATTTTACTTTTTAGTGTTTATTTTCCATTTTCAAGTTTCTTTTAAAATTTCAAAATCAATTGTGAATCTTTATCATTTATTAACTACTCTTTTATGAAAAATAGGAATGAACTTATAATTCATAATTTTTATGTCATCTATTTCCATTTTTTGAATTTCTGAGACTTTTATAGGGAAAAAGAAAAAGGAAAACTTCTGAGAAAAATTTTGGTGGCATACACCTGAGATGTAACATATAGCATTCTTAACAGCCATTAGGATAAGCAAACGCTTTGTTTTTGCCGGTGCAAACAAAAGCCCCAAACTCACTACAATTATCACCTAACTTCCACTAGTTTGTGCATAAACACAGAAAACAAAGGCTGACAATACACGTAACTAAAAGCAGTCTACTCCGACAAGGTGCTGGCCAGTGGCCACAGCCAGCACCTAGCTCCTAGCTGAAAACAGAAAGATCCCCAAAATTTTCAGCCTACGCGTTACTTAACTAGCAAAAATATGAATAAAACTTATCTAATCTATAACAACGTGCACTAAGACAAATAATTAATGCTGGAAATAAAGGGAACTAAAAGAAAATAGGTACCAAATGCAGTGGAATGCAACTAGCAGCCTAACCGGACAGCTATCAAGCCGCTGGTGAGCTTCCGAAGCCCAAAACCTAGCTAAAACATGATGAAAAATGCAAAATTCCTAAAAAACTCAACAAGACTGAACATGTACGCACGATTCTAGGTAGATAATGCCGAAAACGGCAGCTACAACATGAGACCACACGACAACTCTTGCTATTCTACCCTAATCGACAAATACAACTAAGAATGCTCAACCTAAACATGCAAAATATAAAATGCATCCATGAGGGAGACGACCCAAGCAATGATTAACAGAAATCTGCCCAAAAACAGAGATCTACAGCTACGAAAACTCGAAAATCCAGCCCTAAATAATGGAAAACTATGAGATAACACCTAATATCTAACATGAAATGCAAAAAAAATCGAGAAAAACTTGCCTAGAAATGGGTGTGGTCCTCTTGAATCTCCGGTTCCACAGTAGCTGCGCCTTTTTAGAATCCGCCTTTTTAGAATCCGCCTTTTATCGGATATGTATTTAAAACCAAATTTGATTTTGGATTGGAGGTCATTTCCTAAATAATCCATATCAGATCCAATTTGTTAATCAGATGTTATATCTTTTTTTCCATATCCAACTTTAAGATATCCAATCTGAATCCGATCCACTGTTATAGGATCCGGACCGAGGGCTTTCTAGTGATGGCTAGGTCTGATCATTCCCGAGAGAGAGCCACCTTCGGGTAAGGGTGGGCTAATGCCCACCTGACCCAAAAGCTTCAATTATGTTCTCCAAATTCAGGGTGGACAATATGCCCGCCTTGAACTCAAATTGGAGGCCGCGACCGCTCATCTGAAACTCTATTTGGAGCACCTGACTGTTTCCACTTAAACTAGAAGAAGAAGAAGAAGATGTAATCTTCTTCTTCTAGTTCTATGACATACATTATCGTAGCCCCTTTTCCTAAGCAGTGAATCGGTCTGCAAATTCTTGTTCGAGCAAATTTATTTAGGCTTGTAGCCTCTGTTTTCTGTCATTCTCTCGTCCCATCCCTGAACTTGCATACAGGAGTGCCTCTTCTTCTCGATATTGTTCTTCTTATTGATCCTTCAGTTTCCTCTATCCTGTTTCTCTACTGCTCATAAGGAACGAAAGAGCAAGAGCGGATTCTGCGATGCGGGAGAAAAATAGAAAGAAAAAGGAATGCTTCAAAATGGTTGATAAGGTTTCTCAACTTATTTTGATTAAATTATGTTTGCGTTAAGTGAAAAGAAAATAAAAACTGCTATCCTATTTTTACATAGGACCGCGAATCTTCTTGAATCGTCTTTGTGATTTCCAATATCCCCAAAAGCAAAATGTTAGGTGCTTTTTTATGACTATGGGTTTAATGGAAGAGTGTTATGGAGCTTATTGAGTAATCATGAAAATGTGTGACGTTCGTAACAATATTTGAAACTTGAGTGAATTCACTATTGCTGAAATTTTTTGTTGTAAGTTGAAAATGGTTCTCTAAGACACTTTCTCCACGGGAAAAGAGGTCTCATAATACCAATATGGGGACATTTAGCTTTTCCATCTTTTAGTGATACATAGCACAAACTGGCTGTTATGAACTGTGACAGCTTAGTGAAGATCAGCAAACTAAGCCTTTTTTACCCTAACAAATTTTCGTACTTGATCATGCATTCCTACATTAATTGTAAGATGACACCATTCAAGTAACCTTGCGCAGGGCAAAGCATTCTGATCAATAGAACTTTGCCAAGATTCGGTTGGTTTCAGATGGGAATTAATGAATAAACTTGTAATATAATTTCTAAATGGTATGCCGCAACAAAATTGGACAAAACTTGTTAGTGTTTACTGACTATTCATGTCAGTATGCCTTGTGCTATAATATGTAAATCATTCCTTATGGTTTTCAGGGCTCCATACTAAGGGCCAAAGTGCTGCTTGCCTTTGAAGAAAATGGATCCTCTAAGGTCGGTGTTAGATTTGATAAACCAGTTCTGGAGGGAAATGACCTTGGTGGTCTATGTGAGCAAAATCATGGCTTATTTTGCAATGGTTCGTTTTTCTTCAATGAGTGGCTTCATTCAGTCATTTGATCATCTCCCCCCCACACCCCCCGCGCTTTATTATGATGGCTATTTTGTTTTGTATTGCATCCAGTGAGAGTAAAAATGGCCCTCTGATCTTGTTTCTGAAAGATGTCGAGAAATCTTTGGTTGTCAATTCAGATTACTTTCTTCAAGATAAATGTAGTCGGCCTAGATTATGTGGAGATTGTTAGGTAGCCAGGATGACAAAATGATGTTTTTGTCTATATTTTTCTAATGAAGCATATTCAAATGGCCAAAATTCCAATCTTTGTGCTCAAACTCTTACTCAAGTATGATCGTTGTTACTGGTACAAATTACAAATGTTAGCCTACAGAAAATGAACAAGCATAATAGGTGAAAAAAGAATCTTTATGTGTACCTTGTATTCTGGTATCAATCCTTTGTCTTTTATTTGTTATGCTTTTTGCCTCATAGTAGTGTCTTTGCAGTTTATGGTTCACACACCCCGGAGATTATCTAGGGAAAGACATCCTGGTCGCATCCAAGTCAACCCATGAAAATTTCAAGTGGCGCATAAATGAGCCCCACAAGATAATGGATCTTAAATGGAAACAGAAGGATCATAATTTTGGGGAATCCTGTATGCTAGTTTTCTTGTCCATAGCCTTCCTGACCAGAACGATTTTGCAGTCTAACAAGTTCAATAGCGCAGGCAGCATGCCTCTAGCTCACCATTACACTTTCTGAAAATGCACTATTCCCAGGTTCCTTTCGTATGCTCATCTCCTTCATCATCGCTCTCACTTTTTCAGATTCATCCCATTGACCTGCTTCAGCATATATATTTGATAGCAACACATAATTCCCTGAATTAGAAGGTTCAAGCTCAATGAGCTTGTTAGTTGCTCCTTCAGCTAGCTCTACATTTCCATGAAGTCTACAAGCACTAAGTAGTGCACCCCAAATTGCAGCGTTCGATTTCATGGGCATGCTTCTTATCAATGCATGAGCTTCCTTTAGGAACCCGTAACGGCCTAGAAGATCCACCATACATCCATAATGTTCGAGACTTGGCTCGATTTGGTGCAGTCTTTCCATTGAATTGAAAATCTCCCGGCCCGTTTGCACCAATCCAGCATGGGTACAGCCAGTGAGAACCCCAATAATGGTCACACTGTTCGGCTCTGTTCCACTCCTCTTCATCTCCTCAAACATCTTAATGGCAAGCTCTCCTTGTCCATTAATAGAAAAGCCCATAATCATCGAATTCCAAGAGACTACATTCTTCTGAGGTATTTCATTGAACACACTACGGGCTGTCTCCAAATCTCCACATTTTGCATACATATCTACAAGTGCATTCATAACCGAAACATTTTGTTTGTGTCTATTCTCTACAACTTTCTCATGAATCCATCTGCCGAGTTTTAAAGCACCAAGTTGAGCACAAACAGGCAACACGGCTACTATTGTTGCATCATCAGGCTTAGTTCCCTGCTCACACAATTTTCTGAACATCTCCAGAGCCTCATCCGACAGACCCTTTTGAGCAAGCCCGGAAATTACCACGTTCCACGATACAATAGTTCTCTCCACCATTTGATCAAACATCTTCAGCGCAATCCCAACATTGCCTGATTTGAAGTAGCCACCTATCATAACGTTCCATACGATCGCGTTCCTTCGGATCATACCATCGAACACTTTTTGTGCATCCGCCATATGCTCGCAACCCACGTACAACTCTACAAGTCCGACCTGAACTGCCCCTTCAGCATTAAATCCGACCTTCTCTATCTGTCCATGAATCCCCCGACCAAAACAGAGACTGCCCAATTTGCAAGAGGCACGCAATAGAGGCGGGAACGTGAAATCATCGGGCGATATTTCTCGGGCTTGAAGATCTCGAAAAAAGCGGAATGATTCTTCGAAGGGCCCCGACTGCGAATACCCTCTGATCATGGAATTGAATAACAAGATGTTGGGGTTCTTCATTCGGTCGAAAAGTAGCCGGGCGTATCGCATTCTGGAGAAAGAAGAGCAGACAGCCGCGAAGTGAGAGATGACGAGGTTGGACTGGTCGAGGCCATGGCGGACGAACTGCGCGAGTATCTCCGTGAGGTGAGTTCGGCTTTTCCGTCCGTGAAGCGCGCTAAGTATCCGCCGCTCGGCCGCCTGGCCGCTCATCACAGAAGGAAGTTCCCCCTAGCCGCGATGTGAAGCCGATCGTTGTGAAGAATCTCATTCTTGTTCCGGTACGGTCTGTAGCTAAAACTCGAGTTCATCCGCGAATCCACGATCCGAGAATGCTTGAAACGTTGTATAATTAAGTTTGGGCTTGGGTCACATGTTACTTTCACGGGATAGGAATGTCAATAGATTGGACTTTAATCAGATGTGTCATTTACAATATTTGATTTATGGGATGTTCATGTATTTGGATTCAAATTCATTTTTGAATGCTAGTGAAGAAAAGTACATCTTCATATCCGAATCTGACTTTTAAACTCACATCTTACTCCGGTCCAAATCAGACTTCTAAATTCAGATATGTATTTAAAACACATTATGTCATATTAAAAAGCCAATTTCAAAATGTAGAGAGAATTTATGTTTATTTAAAACTCAATTTAAATATGATTAAACATTTATTTCAACCAAATCCAATCGGATCCAATTTCTTCATAAGATGTCAATCCAACTTATGTAAAGCAACTCAATGGATGTCTAATCCCATGTTGGCTAAGATGAAATGAGGATTTTAATAACAAATACTTTAAACTTATTGATTTTTATTCGCTTCCAAATCACAAGTTCAACTTAAGTTCACTTTCAATTTCACTAAACGTTACGCATGAGCATGAGTCTGGTCTGCTGGTGTCATTGTGATACGAGTCCCTGCCAACAACCGTCATTATTAAATCCACCGATCTGAGAAACCCGCGTTTAAAAGGGGTGGGCGCCGGGCGGGTGGGCGAGGGGCCGACGGCCGGTACGAAGTTCGGGGCGGGAGGGGTGCGTGTTGACCGCGCCAAGGGGGAAGAAAAACTCCCGGGAGGAAGATCCCCTAGCCCGCCGTTCTCCGGTAATTCAGCATGAAGGTTCCGGCGCGGCCCATCAACGTTTCCGCTCAGACCCGGAGGCTCGACATCGACAATCGTATATCCCTTCGTTACTATTACCGCATCGCCGATAGCCTTCTCCGACAGGTCCCTCTCTTTCTCTCTCTCTCGCATTTTCTTAGCAGGGATTCTAAGAAAATTTTAGGGCGAGGGTGTCCCTTTTGTTTTGCTCAGGGTTTCATTTACCGACAATCGCATGAATTGAGCCGAAACCCAAGAGTGAATTCATAAGGTTGGATGGTGAACTCGAAATAAAGTTGAAGGGGAGCGTTTTATGCTGAGCAGCTCCTGATCTCCTTTTCGCACTTTGAAACGATATTGATTTGTATTTTGCTTTATGCCTTCGTCATATCACGACTTGTTGAAGTGGCTTTGCCTAGTATTTGCGATGGCAGAGCGGGTGGTGTCTTTGATCGTTTTTTTTTTTATTGTCATGATTATAGTTGAAAGTTTATGTAATTTCTCTTCGGGGGGGTCTCTACGAAGTGCCATTTGCCGTCTATACTACGAGGTTCCATGTGCCGTCTACCACACGAACGCAATGCCGTGATGTTTTATATTTTCAATGTATTCGTATATTTTTTGTGGGATGGTTTGAAGCCTTGGCTTATGCTTTCAGTCTACTGGGGTCTTTAATGAATTTATCATATTAAAGAGATGCGGATCTATAATGCCATGATACGGGCATCTAGTTTTGACATGTCTACCTTCTCAAAGGATTTATCAGTAAATCCGCATCATCATATTGTCCCTATTGCTAGTTATTCTGTTGCTTCCATCACCACTATTACTATCGCGTCACCACCGGCGTTAATTTTGGCGTTAATAATGTAATCTTATGTATTGGAAATCGACAGCGTTATTGTTGTCATTTGAAACTTCAGCAGCACCTATCCATGACACTGGACTGATTACATATGCAGTGGGGTACTAGTCCAGGATTCGTAATACTGTTCTGGCTAAGACTGTCGTGAAGTGTGTTGTGGATATTTGTTTTATTAGGTTAACAAACGTGCATCCCTATAAATCACTATTCGACTATTTTCACCAATTGAGATGGTTACTGGGCTCTTCATTCTTTTCATATTCTGTCATAGGAAGGCAACATTTTTGTTAATGTTGGACATGGAGTGACGCTGAGGAGTTTAAAGAGGTTTTTAACAAGTAAATTTAACTTTTTTTGGTGCATAGTGAAACTGGTTTATTAACTATGGTAGAAGTGTTTCTGGAATAGCATGTCTTAGGCAGTCCTGGATCAAGGTTTTTCTGGATCTTGTGTTTGGTATATTATATGTGCCACTATCAAAGATTGTTTTTCTTATGATATGACAAGTTAGTGCATCAACAACTTGGATCATTTGTGAATCCTGAGTCCTGATGCCCATATTACCACGTGTTTTGTTGAAGGCAGTAGAAAATTTGAGTAGTATGAATGCCTCGAGGATGGCAAAGCAGTAGTTATTTCTCACATAGACATCAGCACCGAGTGTTTTTGTTGGAAAAGGATACTTTTGCACTGATTTATACACAAATTCATGTTTGTATGTTCTTACATAAGTATGTAAATAAATTGTGATTACTAAGAGCTCATAAGATTGAGAAGCGAGTGTGTTTATCTTAGAGACAGGTTGACTTGTTTCATTTTTACTGCAGTCATGGCATTGATTTCTTGACCTGTTAATAATTAACACTGGACGACAGTTGCATTCTATATCCATGGTTTCAATGGTCTTGGTTCTTATCTTAATATTCAAAAGCACTAGGCGGACCAAAATATTAAATGGAAGGAGAAAAATAGGACGATGAAGAAGAAGAAGAAGAATGAGAAGGAGAAGAAAAAGAAGAACGAGAAGAAAGAGAGCGAGAGAAAAAGAATGAGGGAAAGGTAAAAAGTAGAAGAAGAAGGAGAACAAGCGGGGAAGGAATTTATTTTTTTTGAGTTGGGCACCTAAGTAGCCCACCCAGTAAATAGATGGCTATTCAGGTGCCTAGGTGCACTTTTTGGCTACTAAGACTTTATGGTAAGGTATTTATGTTTTGAGTTGGGTGCCAAGCTATGTTGTAAAGGATAACAAGAAGAAAATGCATTTTGCATTCCAAATGTATCTGATTATTTAAAGTTCCTTCTTATTTCATTGTATTGAATGTTTGATTTTCACAAACAAAATTTCGTCATGTCTAGGCTGATATATATCGGGAAGAAAAGAATATCGTTGACCTTTATGTGATTCTTCTCAGATATTCAAGGTAAGCAGTTTGGCCATCTCCTGTACATCTGTTTCTACATATTTGCTTGGTTTAGTGGCCGCTTGACTTCTCAATGTGATTGTTATTCAAATTAAAAATTAATTGTCATGTAATTCCTTTACTCGATATTTAGTGTCATCCTGTCCTCTGTTGCAGTTTGGTTTCTGAGACTATACCATGTCATCGGGATTACAAGGTGCTTCTTTCGATAGAAAAAAATACTTTTAAAAAGGTAAGACGAGATTAATCTGTGTAATATCTGCCTTTAATTTATTCTTATAGGATAAGAATGCGTTTATTCACTTATAAAGCTATTTTTAATCTTTTGATTTTCTCTTGCAGAAGCTAGTCGATGCAATAAGGGAGCTAGAGACATTGAAACCCCATGTCCAGCGTGAAATTGATGAATTGAATCGGCAGCATCTTGCTGAACTTGATGTGCAGGATAAGATGGCATGCACTTCATTTGATTCTTCTTATGAATGGCCTCCAACTAGGAACCAAGCATCCAACTCATGGCCTGGGAAAAGACAAGTCTGTCGGTAGAATCGTAGATATTTATTTTAACATACACAGTTTGGTTACAAGAAATGATTTTGTATGTCTTGCTATGACCATGTTATTATTCTTTAAAAAAGATTGTTTCATATAAAATGAAAAATTTATTTCTTTTAAGTTTTAATGTATCTGAGGCTTATGGTGTCTTTCACATTGCTCCGTAGATGGTCGTGACTATTTCAGAAACTCGTGCACCTCAGGCTTCAAGGAAATGTAGCAATGGGTTTGTGCAAGAAGATTTGAACAGAGCACTTCATAGGCAAAACTACAAACTGTATGTTCTCATCTTGATTATTGTTAGATGTTAGCAGGAAGAAATGAAATACGTTTATTTGTTGGTAGTTGACACACATCATGGTACCTTTGGGTACATAGTATTTCAATGCATGTGGAATTGTTCATATACCCGTGCACCTGGGGCTTTACTCTATCTTATCTAAACTGTTAGTTTAAAAATAACATCTCAAAGTTTTGAGTGGTTTGGATGTACAGTTATCCTTCTTTTAAGAAAGATGATGTGTGACTAGGCTCATATTAAGTTCCTATCTTTTCACTTTTGTTAGTGGAAGTGATATCCTTTCTGGGAGAAAAAAAGTGTCAATTGTTAAAAAACATGCAGAAGATGGTATTTTGGAGGAAAAATGGGTTTTTGGCTGCAAAATGCCATTTTTGGCATGCATCCAAACACGCCCTAAAAGGTTGAGATAGATAGGGATATATGTAATGAAAAGGTACATGTTCAATAGGTGCTTTTGCCACCAGACATTAAATGTACATTTCGAAAACTGGAATATATTAAATTACCATAGGGTGAGTTTAACCACTTCCATTTTGTTAGTGGAAAACCAATTGTCACAAGTCATGATGATGCTGATGGCTTACAAATGGTTCAAGAATCATGTCGACCTCATGTTCAACAGATGAAAATAGTAAATAACCATGATCCAATGGCTGAAATTTGAAAATTTCAATTTATATACATCAACTGTACCACCACAAATTTGTGGTTATATGATAATAAAATTCTCTCTGCCCCTCCCTCTCTCTTATAGCTCTCTCTCTCCCCCCCCCCCCCCCCCCCCCCCCCCCCCCCCCCCCCCCCCCCCCCCCCCCAACACACACACACACACACACACATGCAGGCACATAAAATAACTCGGAAATTGTCTTATGGTGCCACTTAATAAGTTAATATATAGTAAATCTTAAAAGTGAGAGACGCATGCATGACTTCATCTGCAGTTAAATATATAAATATAGCGATGCATGTGAATGTTTGGCATGTGATTGCATGAGACATATAGGCATTTATAGTCCTTTTTGTCTTTCAGCTTCCCCCATCCAAAGGAGGAAACATTGTCTAGGCATTCCATTTTGGGACCAAATGGTCTTCGTGGTCAATGGCAGCCGCCTGTGACTGGTACAAGGGTATAGTTCTTGCATTCTTTATTCTTGAAACTTTTTCACTGCAATTTGTCAGTCATCATGTTGTTTTTTTTTTCCCCTCTACAGGTTCAGTACCCTGATAACATGGACCTGACTCCAGTTGAAATCCCAAGGTGAAGATATTAGCCTGAATTTTCTAGTGCTTCATACAATGAATACGTGGGTCACTGTACAAAGAATTTGACATTTCTAGGTTGATGGGCCTGAAATTTTGTATCACTCCCCAAAGACCTTACTTCATTAAAACTGTCTTTTAGTGGCCTTTGAAAATGCTGCAATTTGACATTCTCTGTCTTTTCATGGTTGACAGTATAAACCATTCTGGGCAAGAGGGCGCTGTAACTGAAAACTGTGGTGATTCAGAAGTGGGTATGTCTGCCATGGATTCAGTTCTCTCTCTTGATGATGGACGATGGTCACTGCCTGAGGAGAAGCTCCTGCAGACAGTTCCTAGTGACACAGGCATAAGCTCTACCGAGCCCATGGTTATTAGGCAGCCCACTCCTCCTCCTGTTCTGGCCCAAGTAGAGGCGTTCAATCCAATCCCACCTTCAGAAGTTGCTGATCCAACTCCCGGACCTGCATTATCTTCATGTGATGGCCCTGATCGTTCTAAAACTTTGTTGCGGCTGCACTTAGTAAGCTCCTACATTTTAGTTGTCAATATCAAAGGGAAAAAAAGGTGTTGCGCATATGTATCTGTGATGGAATACCACTTCATGTGCATATGCAGTTCATTTGTGTTTACTATTACCTTAAAGCTTATTTTGTGTGTTGGTTGATTGCCTAAAAGTCTCGGACAAACCCATTTTTATGATTCGTTTGTTAGATGTTGGCCTGCGTTTCTTGCATAAGAGTTCAATGTCTCAGTGGTAGTTATGTTTTTGTTTCTTGCATAAGAGTTCAATGTCTCAGTGGTAGTTATGTTTTTGTTTTTTTTTTCTTTTTAGCCAGTGAAGATCATGGAGGACTTCATGAGGTTGGCACAAAAAAATACAAAGAGGAATTTAGAAACTTGTGGTATTCTTGCTGGTTCATTAGTAAGTATGATTTTGTTAGTTAACCTCATATGGCTTACACTGCACTGGTTTTTTTTCTCACTGTTAAAAATTTGCAGAAAAATCGAAAATTCTCTATTACAACACTGATAATCCCGAAACAAGAGTCAACATCTGATACAGTAAGAGATTCTGCAGCATGACTGAAGTTTTTAGCCTATCTTGCTTTTTGATATCTTCATTCTTCTATTGTCACTACTGTTTTAACTATGAAGTTGCTCTTGTGCCTTAGTGTCAGACAACCAATGAAGAAGAAATTTTTGATGTGCAAGATCAGCGTTCTCTTTTCCCTCTTGGGTGGATTCATGTGAGATTTTCAGTCATGCTCCTTTTTCCTAATCTCTATGATTTAAATGATGTCTGTTCTGCTTCTGCATTAGTTTTCATTTTTCAATCATGGCATTTCTGATGTTATATTTGAACATTAGGTATTAGACAAGGAATAAGAGTTTATTCTTTTATTGTATGATGAAACCAACTTTGTTAGCCTGATTTTTTGCCAAAAACGGTGCATTTTTTATATGAATTTTGTCACCACTCACCAGCATCATCGGGTTCACTTGCTATTTGTCAAAGCCTTTGATTTCGCAGCCTGTGACTGTTGGTTATCTTGTGACTAGCGATCACAGGTTCAGAAGGCCCTGACTTTGACAAAAGGCTCCTAGATCACTAGATGCATTTTTTGTTTGGTAAAGGCTGTAGCAAATTTGACAGAACTTATTCCACGTTTAATGTGTCTTTGGTAAAAATGTTTGGCATTGCCAATCATGCGTTAATATAATATGATTTGCTTATTATTTTTTTAATGAACTTAATTGATCACGTTCATACAGTCAACAAACTTCGTCAAACAATTTACATGAAATTTCAGGGTCATTTTCATGCTAGTCTTTCAGTTATCTGTTTGTTTATCATGGAGAGACCCTTTTGTTGATTTGTTACAGTTCTGATTTTCAGACACATCCAACTCAGTCGTGTTTCATGTCCTCAGTGGATGTTCATACTCATTATTCTTACCAGGTAACTGTTGAACCCAAGAGCATTTGTAATTTCAACTTTGAAAATCATTTTTGTTCTTTGTTTGATTAACTTGAAAGAGGCTGTTGAAGCTCAAAAGATAAACAGGATGCACTGTTCTCTAGATCAGTTTTAACTTTACTCTGCCACATTAAGCAACAAAAAGAAAAGTTAAAAGAGAGAAATTTAGAAAAACAGAAATCTATGACTCGTGTTTTTACTTAGCAATCAGTTATCAACCACTTTTTTTTTTTTTTTTTTTTCATGTCTCCAAGCTGGATATAAGTCACAGTACAAGTACATTTTGATACAGAAAGTTTCTTGCCTATTTTCAGATTATGCTACCTGAGGCGATTGCTATAGTTATGGCACCTACTGATGTCTCCAGGTATTTCCTTTTTCATTTGGTTGATTCATTTAGGTTGTGTTTGATATCCTCAGACCTTAGATCCGAGGCTGATGTGTTTTGAGAGATCCTCAGTTTATGGTACATGCTAAAAACCATGGATTTAAGGTCGGATGGGGAAGGTCCGATCTTAAATCCATGGGATCTCAGATCACCGTGGATTTGAGATCTATGGTAAAAGAAACACAGCCTTGTGGGCAGGTTTTAGTAGCCAACATCAGTCTATAATCTTTTTCTAATGCCACGAGGGCATCCCAAAATTATGAAGCACAATTTCCGTCTGGCCTGAGGAAAACCTTTGTGCATTAAGCTTAGGATCACCATGTGAAATCTTTGTTTTTGTTAGCTGTTAACTGTGCTCAACTATAAAAATGCGATTCAGTTTTTTATTGGTCGAAGAATTGAAAGCAATATACTTAGATCATTGTCACAAATATCACCATTTATTACTATTTTTTCTAAAAAAATTAAAAAATGTGATAAATATGGGGAAATAAATAAAAATAAAAATAATTGGATACTTTGGAAAAAATCCAAATAAAATGTTTCAGTTTGTGTTTTTATAAATGTTTAAATGTATTTTATAATTTTATGGTAATTTAAATTTTACTGACTGTCTTGGATTTTTGTCAATTTTTGTTAGAAAATTAGTACAACTCAAAGTTTCATAGTTTTGTATTATTTTTTTATATTTGATTTTTTTTTTAATATCTGGGATTCTGGATTTTCCTAGAGAAAAAAAAAACAAATTTTCAGAATTAATACCTAAGAAAAATGCCTGAGAACGTTATTTGTGATAATGGTCTAGACATCAAAAGTTCAATTTTGCTTTATGCTTGGTTTTCATGTCTGACCATCAAAGTTTCTCAAGCGGAAAATGCATGAAACATAACTAATGATGATAAAGTGTAGCTGGAAACCAGTGGAGTAGCTTGTGCCCTCAAGGGCGTTTGATAAGAAAAAACTGAAAACATTATGTTCTTGCTCCAAGAAACATAGTGCGATTATGGATGTTGGATTCCTTAAATCCAACGATCAAACTATGGACATAATTATAAAATGTTCCTCAAAACAAGAATATAATGCTTTCTAAGCATGTGTTTCAAGAGCACAATCTTCTTCTTGTCAACCACTGCCTTTGTTCTGGCGTGTAAGGTTTTGTGTCTAAAAGTTCAATGCTCATGCAGCAAAGTTCAGTCCGTTTGGCTGGATATGTAAATAAGCTTTAGTGTGGATAATGATTGTTTGTATCTTAATTGTGCTAATGTATGCTGTACACACTTAGTATTGGATAACTTCTTGTGAGACGGCTCACAAACCTGTCAATTAAACTCAGATCCGCTGATTACCGGGTCACAGATCAGCAAGTTGAGTCAGCAACTTGTTTGGGTCAGCTTATAAATTTTAATAGTGTTCATTCTGTACAAATGATGAAAAAGTTGCAGATATGCACAAAATAACAAGTAATGATCAAGTAAATACTATAGTTTATGAACATCCATTAGATTAATTTATTTCTAATTGAAGAATTATAGTTATTTCTTAGTGATATCAGGTACTAGTTAAAATTGGTGCGGAACGAAATAATCTAGAATTTGGTGGTCCTGGGCCCCTGGCCTGATTTAGCCGATCATACTGAGTCTTCTAGGATTCGGTTGAACTTGGCTCAGTGACCTGACCTCGGTGCCATGTTCACTCACTATGCCATTACATACTACATATCTGCAGTGTAATTCTCTACTTATGATGTTACTTTTGTTAGTTCTGAGCAAAAAGCCATTATCTTATATTTTTCTTCTTTTATTGAATCTGAAGCGTTGGATAACATTTTATGATAGTTTATTATCGCAAAGGATTCATAATCTCCGATGTGGTTGATGGGTTCCTAAAGGGTAGAGCATGTTAAACTTTGACGGTAATCCATTTTACTTTTCTGTTGAATTAGAATAAATCCATCGCATGTTTCTTCGAAAACAAGTCTTGACAAACACAAGCAATGATTGGTCAGACAAAAAATGCCTCCAACCGTTTCTTGCATGCGCTTAACTAGGGATTCAAGACAAATGCGTCTAAACAGCGCATTGTTGTAATGTATACCATGTCTGTTGTATCCATCTCAAGTTTTCTTATAGTAACTTCGAAAGACATTCTTTTGCGAAACGAGCCAACTCACAATGGGAGAAACCCTTTCGGGCTATGAGCCCGTTCACAATGGGCCGATAAAGCTCTTGCTCGGATGGATCTTTAGTCTCGTTTCTGTTCGTGATAAGTTCACGACCGACTGAGGAAAGGGCTTCATGTTTAAGAAACGAGCCTTGTTAGAGCCTGTTCACTGTTCAGCCTTGTGAAAGGAAAAAAGCTTGTCGTCTTTGCATCGATTGAAATAGCCATGACATCACACTTAACTGAGCACAGACGTTGATTTCCAGTACGCGATCAATATTTAGAGGGTGTTCTCTCTCTCTCTCTCTCTCTCTAGTGTAGCAATATGTTTGGGTTCAGTTTATTGTAAATTTTCTTTTTGATATATCTGGCTGGTTTTGCTTTTCCAGAAAACATGGCATATTTCACCTGTCAGACCCTGGAGGTATTACGGTGATACGGCAGTGCAGAGAGCGTGGTTTCCATTCACACGTCGCTCCTTCAGACGGGAGCTCGATATATGAACATTGTTCTCATGTTTACATGGACCCAAAACTAGATTTTGATGTTGTTGATCTAAGATAATCCTGTAAATAATTCTTCTATGGAATGATTTTTCAGATACAGGTTAAACCAAATTGGCTTGTAAAAAGATTCAACTGTTATCGGCATATGGTGATGGGAATAAATATTCTTCATCAATTCTTTAATATTACACTCCTCCTTTTCCTAGTTGTAGCGAGTTACCCGTCTGATGTGAGATTCGTGTAACGGGAACTATAGGCACAGTGTAACTAGAAGAATCTGTATTTGCGATGCAGTGACGGCTGGATTTAAAATGGAAATAGCAGTGCCGATCGAAACGATGCGGCGTTAAGGCTCATAAGTCACTAAGAAGAAAAAGTTCGAAGTTTGAATTTTTGAAAGTATCCGTGCAACTACGATTGCATTGCAACTTATTTTTTCTGCTCGTTTCCACTTAAAATGAAAAGCTCACTTCTCACATTTATTTCATTTCCTCATTAGTTTAATGCATTTTGTGCTTTTTATGATAATGTATGTGACGTTATGTTGTTATAAATACACAACCGATTTTTAATTGTCTTCATATTTCTTGGTCATTTCATATCTTTTTGCATTTCACATATACATTTTTTTGCTTATATAGTAGTTTTGTATGCATTTTCTGGCTTCCAACTTTCTAGTATTTCTTAAGGTCCAAGTGCTTGTTTCCCATCCCATTCCATGTGTTGCTTCCTGTATTTGTTTCGTATCTTTGAAAATATATTTTTTTCTATTTAGGAAAAATATCAACTTGGTTAAGTGCAACAGAAAACATAATACAACGAAAAATACGTGGGGCAGGTAAAATGGATAAAGGGAAAATTTGAATCGAGGGGAACGGAGCCGATCGATGACCAAGGCGAGTCAAACGATACGGTTTCTTGCAAAACCGACCGAGACGAACCGGCATTCTGGCCGTAGTAGGCGGGAAAAAATGTTTTAACTTCCGTCCCCTGACAGTTATTCATTCTCACCGTTGCACGCAGCGGTCGCTGGCGGAGGTGAGGGAGCGAAAGGTAGGAGGATGGCGAGCCCTAAAATCTGGTTTTCCTTGAACACCCTGCGCTCATCCTGATGGTGGCAGTCGCAGACGTCGTCGTCGTCCTGAACGTGGGCAATTTCGAGTAGGAGGTAGGCAAAGAGAGAGGCGCACTTGTGGAGCTCTACGCCCCCTGGTACGATCATGCCCATCTTGCTCTATGATTGAACTCCTCTGTTTCTTTACTTCATCAGTCGGTGTTAGCGTTTGATGGGTCTCGTTGCCCACCGCCACCGGTACGATCATGCCTCTCTTGCTGTATGATTGGACGGAACCCATCTGTTTCTTGACTTCATCAGTCGGAGTTAGGGTTGGATGCTTCTCGTTGTGGTCCGATCATCGTTATGATCCAGTGCGAACTGAGATCATGTACTGTGCTTGTAGTGCATTCATGGTCTTGTGCTTGATCTTTGTTGCGAATTGTGATCTGGAACTCGAGGACTCTAGATGTTGGTGATGCTTTGTTTCAGGCTGGTATACTGCCCTGCTTTTCATAACCAGAAGCCTGCGTAGTTGATCTGGATCTGGTTTGCCCTGGGGTTTTGTTGTCATACCAAAATAGCAATATCTGATGGATGTTGTTGATCGAGAGTTATGTGCTTGAATGTACTATTTGAGACACCGAGATTTGCATGTTGAACCTTTGTATTTGTGGTGCATTATAAGCGAGGTAGAACGGCTGACTATCATGGAGACGGCTGAGATCCAGATTCTTTGCTCGATAAATTTGTTAATTGCACAAAATTAGAAAGATCTAGTTTGGTATTATAATTTCTCGTTTTCTTGTTTACTCATGTCTTGGAGAACAAGAATACCGATCGGCAGAAGTGGTTAGCTCAGGTGTTGCTTTGCTTATTATTCGTTTGCATGTTTTTCTTGTTATTCATGTCCCTGAAAGCAAGAAAAGGACACCTGCAAAACTTGATAAGTTACGTTTACTTTTTGCTTGTTTAGTTCTATTTGACTTCTTCTCTCAAAGTGGTTATCTGGAATCCTGGATGCTGGATTTTGACTGGGCGTGGGAATTCTTTCATATCCAAAGATTTCTTGTCTCCCATCTGCTGATGTCTTTATTTGTTTCTTAGAAATATTTCTCAAGTTTTAAAGTTGTAATTGCTTAATCATAGGTTTCTAGGTGCTTTGTTAGAGAAGTTCGTTATTTTCTTCAATTTTTCTTTCCTGGTGTGGACATTGTAAACAGAATATGAGAAACTCGGAGCTACCTTTGAGAAAACAAGGTCCATTTTAATTGGCAAAGTAAAACGCTCTCTTTTTAGACATGCATGTCATCCACTCGAATCTCAGAACTCAGAAGATCACGGACGAGGTTTAGCTAGTCTTACTGTCAAAATTAGGAGGGTGACAAGACTTTGCCTGTGCTGACAAAGAAAACGAAGAAAACATCCTGTGTGATGACCTTATGTATATATGAGTGATTCAACTAATAAAGTTTGAATTTAGGAAACATCATGATTTTGAATAATAAATTTTCTCCATGTTTAAATGATATTAACAAGATGAAAAATGGCTGAGTTTTGCAACAAAAGATATGTACATGTTCATTCCTTTTATGCTGCGCGATTAAGAAGAACCACTTATTAGTATCTATCAAAAAGATGACAAGTTATGTCAATGGGTGTGGGGTGCAAGTGTGTTCTTGAGCATGACGTTGCAGTACATCTCAAAAACTTGGGTGCGGCTGCGACAAGAGTATATATACAAATATATGTTTATAACATATATATAATTATATGGTTGTTCCTTAGCTTAATCTGTCTTTTTTTTTTTTTTTACTTTTATTACTGTAAATAAAGAAAGAGAAGGAAAACCAGTTCCCAAAGGGACAGATGGAGAATAGTTGGAGAGGCGTTATCAATGACAGAAATAAAGATGCGGCCAACTTTAAGGGCATGAACTACTGAAGCTTGAGCTGCTTAGTAACTGCAGATTCTTCTTCCACCAGAACAGATTTAAGACAGGATATCCATAAGACAAATTTATCCAACATTCAAAAGTAGAACTCTTTTACAGACGTGAGATCCTGTTATATAGCATAGTCCGCAAAATTCCAAGGGTCAGGGTTTTACTACTTTTAGTTGTTGACTAATACCCCCGCTCCAATGGAACCCCCAAGAAATTTCAAATGCTAGAAGGATTTAGATTATAAACTAAAATTCCAAGAAGTTCCAAAAATCGGTTGTCGAGTTCTTTGAGGTAAATAAGAATGAAAATTCGCAGTATCGATTTCATTCCAGAAAATGGGGGAAAAAAAGGGAACCCGTGGATCACCTTTCATCTGCATGCCATAGTCCTTCCCCTGCAGTTACCCATGGCAGTGCACGATGAAAATTCAGGATGGTGCGTTCGGGACGCTGATATATACGGAAAACGACGTCTGCGGTTGAGAGAGCAGTGTATAATGCTTCGGGGATGAAGGCTATCATGAATGAGCTGAAGAAAAAGTGAACTTCGAGCTTCCCTCTCGAAGGAAGGATGAGTTGTAATCTCTCTTTGAGAAAATTTCTGAAGTTTCTTTCAAGCTTCATGTGCCCGAGACGTATATAACTGCGAAATTTGCTCTGTAACATGTTTCTCCTGTCAGAATCTTGTCCTGGACAATGGCTGTTGTGGTTTTTCTTTTCCTATATATATATATATATATATATTCCGTCTTGTCTTAGGACTCTGGCGGACGTATTACGGCATTTAATCTTGTTATTCTGTCAGGGCGCAGCGTCCCTTGGTGGCGGTTGAAAGGAGTCTGACATGACCACCACTTTTGGTGCTACACTTCAGAACTGGTTTTCTTTATTGAGATCGCATTAATGAACGTGCATTACAAGTTGTTGTAAATAATATCATTTTTGTGCAACAAAGGAAGGGAGCCTCCAGATTCTGATTTAATGTGCATAGCAAATAAAATAGAAAGATACATAAACTCAAGTTTTCGTTTGTTCAGTATCCAGCTGCGCTCAAGTGGCTGATTAAGTTGCAGCAGCCGATTGACTACCCTTAGCATATACATCGTCTTACAAGTCATTGATGGAAAGCTGGCTCACATGCATTAAAGCAGCGCCGTTACATTGAGGAGGAAGAGGGGACCACCAACAGGCAGCTTCACCCGAATGGACTTGACGGCAGATTAATTACATATTTTTGCCTGGGAGATGATGACATCTTGGCAAGAAATTAACGCAACTTGCACTGGGGATTCAAGGATTCAGAGTCAAGATATGGGCGGTTTTACATGGCCTCAAGGGTGCAATGAAGTAGAACAGGTTTGTAAGTTTAGGGTTTAAAGAGAAGAAGAAGAAGCCTCTACGCACATTATATATGTGAAACAAGCTAATTCCATCGAGTATCAGTCTTAACCCAATGAATGGTTTTGTGACTCTTATCTTCACAGTAAGTCTCTGTCTGACTATCCGAAATTTATAAGTAAAAAAACACTACCAGTGTTCCATATTTGTGTGTTTACTTTTTGGAAAGCGAAGCTGGGGTAAGACAATCTCTACTAGATTATGCCGACACTGATGCAATGAATGAGAATCGAGTCAACCCCTTGCCCAGCGATCCAGGATATGGACTCTCATGAATGCACCGACAGTCACTGCTCCATCACTTTAGTGGCTTACATTGCTGGGTGACTCACCTTGACTCGAGTTGCACCTACTGCATTGTTAAATCCTGTTCTTCTTACATGCGCCATTAACCAGGAGATATCCTTCTGCGTCCAACTAAAGCTGCAATCAGACATTTGAAAGATGGCCTAGATGCTACATGCTTTCAGATTTGGCATGTTCAGACAAAGCCTGCTGTAATATTTGGAAAGTTTGGAAGCATTTCATTTTGATCTGTCGACTATTTCAATTTGAGATGGAACTTTAGTTTAAATTTGCAGACTACCTGTTTGCCCACAGATCTTCTTTAACAGAGAAGCCCTTCTTTCTCTTGCGCCGCATGCATTCCGCTCCCAAATTTTCGGTGACCCAAGAGACGTAGAGTTGCCGAGGTAGACTAAATGACAAATCAATTTTGATATCCTACCAGTTCAATTCTCTAATTGGGTTTCTCTAACTGCCAAATGAAGATGAAACTCTATAACCAGATGGTAGCGTTTCTGTGATGACGGTTATACTTATTTTCTTCATAAAGTTACTTAAATTTCCTTTTCTAATGCATTCTCTTACATGCTGAATATTAAAGTTGTAATACTAGTAGAGTATCAATAATAGCAAGAAGAAACTGAAAAGAAAAATCGTTTAAACTTCATTTTGCATTCGTATCATGACCTTATGGACCACCGACATTGGATCCATTAACAAGAAACATTTACTTTCAAAATTTTCACAATATATGACCACCAACTGTCTGGATAGATCATTCCCAGGTTCATGAGGACCACCTTTAAATGTCTTCTGTGCTCCATAACCAGTCAGAAGCACATGACACGGACATGAAATTTACAGGGCATGCGGGGCCACCATTAAATTCTTATTCCTGCTCTTGAGTTGTCTATCTCACCAAACTATTCGGCAGAATGAATGAAAAAATTAAAGAAGAGCAGCTTTCTTCCACACCCCAAGAAGAAATATGGACGTAGAAAAGCTACCGGATGGAAGCAGAATGGGAGCCAATGGCCAAGTTATCAGGAACAACCTGGAACCCCAAAAGAGAACGAACATTGAAAAGGTACCTCCTATAAAGGGGCATTGCTTTTCCTTCCGTTAACAGATTTCTAAAATACGAAAAGAATTTTATATTAAAAAGCCAAGGGAATGGACCAGCATAGTTGGCATGATGACTCAGAAACAAACAAATGTTAAAAAGCAAGAGAAATTATGACAAGCAGCAAAGCTGCCCTTCTGTTGCTTGAGTTTCCCAACGGTATTGCTAGAAAATTAGATGATCAATCGTTTGTTATTTAATTGAACTCTCTACTGAGCGCTCTTAATTGATCAAAAGAAACCAACAGATATTAATGATCATCACGGCGAATGAAATCGTGGATTTCGACAGCAGAAAACTACTGATTTGAGGATCGCTCTAAGTTCTCCAGCTAATGCCTTGGAATTTGACGGCATGAAAACTGCAAAGCAGCTCTTAATTAGCAGCTTGTTTTACAGCCATATCTAAAAATCTAGGCAGCCCTTTTCTTTTTTTTCAAGTTACAGAAGATCAAAGAGAATAAATGACACGTATTATAACTTTGGCCACATGATGGATGCAGAGATCAGGAGGAAGACAACAATTTCGCTGGGTAAACAATATGTGTATAAATGATGACCAAACGCCAAGAATTAGTCATGCATAACGTATGTAGGTCCAAAGCTTCATTAAAGAAAAGAAATAAAAAAAACAAAACCAAATATTGGTAAGGGATCGACATCCAAAAAAAACAAGAGGTAGATAGCTGAAGATGTGGCAATGTAGAGATCGGCTCTTCCCAGGTCAGCGACAGGATCAGCCAATCATTGAGGCATAATTTATCCAAAATGTCCCTCTATTTAGGAAAGCCATCAAATAAAATTCATGAACCTTCTGTTCTGTGGAAAAATTTACTCAAATGCTACTAAAAAGATGGCGTCCTTGACATTTCTGCGGTACCCATTATCGTCTTACTAGAAATAATGAACAAGTTAAACCAGAGAGAGAGAATCCTTGACATTTCTGCGGAGCCCGTCATCATCTTTCTGGAAGTAATGGATAAGCGAAGCCAAAAGGGGGGAGAAAGAGAGAGAGAGAACGTGGCTTAATCTTAATGAAGAGAGATGCTTGTGTTCCAAGCACATTTCTCTTCCAAAAAGAGGGGAGGAGCAAAGCAACTTACGTTATCTTCAACTATTAGCAAAAACGATGGCTACGAGAACTCGACTCGGCTTGTATAAGCTCGTGCCAGTTCGCTAACAACTGAAAAGTTCGGTTTTGCATGCAAATACATAACTCAACGTATCCATACATTGATTTGTCATCGAAGAACAGTGACACATCCACCCACCTGCATAGTTCATATATCAATGATAAGACCAGTGATTCAGTAAACAACCTTCCTATGCTTTATAATATGTAAATATATGCTCAGTAATTCGTATATATATGTGTGTGTTTGTGTCTGCGCATGAGAGAGAGAGAGAATCTAATAAATTACTAGCCTCCCCACTCCCCAGAAATAAGTTAAAGAGGAAAACAAAAGCAGAGTATGAGAGAGAGAGTGCATGCTTTGATGAATATTTGAGAGAACGGCAGATGGAACCATTAATAAAAGCAAAAAATGATGTGGGCATTGAATGCGGAGGCGTGACAAAGGAGGAAGGGACCAACGCGTTGCATGGCCCTCTCCCACCAACGTGGTGGTGCTGGCGGTGGCGCTGGTGGCGGGGTGGCCCAAAGCAGCCAGATATACCTGCCCAGCTAGCTATCAACTCGGGTTACTCTGTCCTTCTTGCATTGAACGCCCCACCTTACATCTTGCATTAAACAAGCCACGACAAGGGGTGGGCACCTTCCTCCACATCCAACAGCCCTCCTCCTCAAGAGCATCCCCACTGGCCCTCGTGGCTCCTTCTCAGCCGCTGCCTCTGCAACGCCTCTTCCACTCTACTCATGCCCTCCGCACCTCTCTCACTATTACCATATTATTATATTCTCACTCACTTCACTCACGCTACTCGTGCAACCCCCTTCTCTCACTCCCTCTCCCTCTATCTCTGTGGCTATGGGGAGAGCGCCCTGCTGCGAGAAAGTTGGTATGAAGAAAGGGAGATGGACGGCTGAAGAAGATGAGATCCTGAGAAAATACATTCAAGAAAACGGAGAAGGGTCGTGGAGATCACTGCCCAAGAATGCAGGTTGAGAGATACAGTCTTTGCAGTTTTGTACTTTTGTATTCTACACTTTCTTTGTCTTGAGATGTACTAAAATCTCTTATGTTTCTTTGTTTTTGTCTTTCGTCGCAACGGGATGAAGGGCTGAAGAGGTGTGGAAAGAGTTGCAGGCTCAGGTGGATCAACTATCTCAGGTCGGACTTGAAGAGAGGCAACATTTCCCCCGAGGAAGAACGGATCATCCTCAAGCTTCATGGTTCGTTTGGCAATAGGTATGTCCATATGAGGGTGAAAATTTATCGCCAGGACTAGTTCTCATTTTGTCTTGGACTGGACCGACTAGAGCCTTGTCACGAGCTGAAACTCAACCCGTTCTGGGTCGAGTCAACAGACTTGGTTTTAGTATGTGACCGTATTGCTGAGTGCATGATTAGTGCTCGAATCTATATCACCTTTTCTTATTTGCACCTTTGGCCTTAGTTGCCCTTAACTGTAAGGATAAAAAGCAATATAAGTGGCTCTGGATTGTTTCAAAAAGGAGAAAGGAAAAAAGAAAAGTAAAGCTACAGCTACGTATATATAAAAAAGTGAACTGAAATTAGTTGATACGACTCATGGGCATCGTCTGAAAAAAAGCCTTTTCTGGGATATTCAAAAGCTGAATCCACTGAATGTAGCTGATATCTTGGAAAGGTCCATACAATAATCCTAATTGGTAGGCTTAGTTTCTGGCTTTTGTTCATACATATGTAGGCCATGGATAGTCACCCAGCTCATGAAAAATCTAAGTGGTACTATAAATTTTACTAAAAACTACTTTGCGTGAGCTCATTTATAATTCATTGCAAACTAGTCTTCAGATTTTCTTTTATATATACATATATGTATAAAGACAAGCATACATATACATATATATATATATATATAGTATTTGGATAATAAGGATGCAAAATGCTTGGTTGTGGAAGTTTTAGGTACTTATCCATGAATTTCCAGAGTGTGGTAGCTGTTTCTCATTTAACGAACTCAAGACCTAACATGAGTCGATGTGGCCTAATGGTTACAACATACAGAGCAGATTCTGAGGTGACTCGAGATACTGACTTTGGTAGCTATACATTTTGTTTCATGTAGGTGGTCTTTAATAGCAGCGCACTTACCAGGAAGGACCGACAATGAGATAAAGAACTACTGGAACTCACATCTAAGCCGGAAGATCCTCAATTACAGGAAGGGAAGCGATGGGCAACCTCTTATAATGAACACCGGAAAATTTACCGGTAGAAGCAGAAAGAAGAGAGGGAGCAAGACCGGAAATCTTGCATCCGAGAAGCCAGGTACCCATGAGGCCAAGAGGGAGAAAGACGAGACGGCTGCTGGCACGACCATCAGAAAGACCACACATAGGGTGAGATCAGAGATGGCGACGGACATGGGGTATCCCTATACTCCTGGACCTAGTGAAGAGAGAGAAACCTGGGAGCTGGGACTTCTCGACGACGGAGAGAGCGTTGAATTTGGAGCTTGTCAAGGGAGAGAAAGTGGGGAGATAAGTGATCTGTGGAAGGGCGAAGTTGGCTGGCAGAGTGAGGAGGTAATTGCAGGCAAGTTTAACGTGGAAGAATGGTTGGACTTTGATTGGGAGAGTTTGGAGGAGAAGTTGAGGGTGGAAGGAGGGGAGGAAATTGTAGCGTCGTCATGGCTATGGGATCTGCAGGTTGCCGAGGATGAACGCCGAGTTGGGTCTCGAGAGGACGACTGCCGAAGAAGCCAAGACTCAATTGCAGCTTGGCTTCTCGCACCGGACGAGGATCACGTGGGAAAGCCACTGTAGTCAATTTCTTTGTTTTATGAATGTGCATTACAAGTTGGTTCTTCTTTCTTTCCCTCTTTTCTATCTCTAAATGTCTACTGTATGCGTCTGCATCTATGTTTTAATGCTTTCTGCACATAACCATTAAGCATAGAGATAATACCAAAAGTAACAGCAAGTGCCCTGACCGACTAAGCTATGCTGCTCGAAAAGGAAGAAAGAAATGCTAACAGTAATAGCAAACAAACAATAGTTCTGATCAGGTCAAGTTTGAACTCTATATAAGAAAGAAAATTACAGATCTTACACCAAACCAGACTAACCTGCAACTCTAAGAACTCGAAAAGGTTATGCAGACACTGAAAGTTGGACTGAGAATGACAGAAATTGGCGACTGCCATGTCATATATGCAAAGAGGGCAGCAGGCATTTTCTTTCTTTGGGCCCACGAACTGCCTCTAAAGGTGAGAGAGAATACACGACAGACAAATTTGTAACATGAAAGGACCTGTTGAAGTTGAGGTTTGTACTTGACAACTCGACAACCTATTCACTTTTACCTTTTGGTTGTCTGTTTCAGTGGGAAATCATTGACAAGTCCCCCATCTTCTGCTAGCAATCTCCAGCACACTTTTCTTTTGTAATAATGGCACTGGAAGAGACAATCTCCAATCAACATTTTAATTGGAAGCCCGTGGTGTTTCATCTATATGACTTTTCTATGATCATGTAACTTATGACATCTTAAAGGCCTCAATTTCCTTCAACTTGTTGGTCTTATTTATATCTACAAAGAGCAGCAGGTTTTATGTACTTACTAAGAAGTGACCATTGTGTAAAAAATGTGTACTGGTATTATAGTTAAAAGAAAAAGACATGTATACTACGACAAAGTTATATATTTTAGAATGAAAAAATCTCATCAAGTTTTTTAAAAATTTAAAACATTTAATAAATTATAAAAATTATAAAAAAAACAAAAAATCATAAAAAATATGAAAAAAATGCAAAAAATGGTATAATATGCATTTTTTCAGTTTTTTTTAAAGACGTGTTTTGTATGGGTATTATACGATTGTATGTTTTGCTGTATTATATGCGTTTTTTTTTAATAAAACGCATTTTTGTGACAGTGCAAGGAACCATGTATTATAGATTGGAATTGTTCAAAATGTCTGTATTAGTTAAATAATTGGGGCGCCACAGCGGCCATGGCCCTTTCTCAAATTTTCTAAAATTTAAAATTTTACATGAATTTTTTTTTAATTCAACTTTTATAAAAAAGTAGGAACATTATATTTCAGCTCCTATAACGAAAAATTCCTCATTCTACTCCTAGTTAAATGGAAGACCCTCCTCCTATAAAGGGCAAAAGCACAAAATCCCCCTCTATGATTATGAGATGTCCCTCTCGAAAAAAAGAAAAAGAAAAAAAAACACGCCTTCCCACTTCCCATGTTAAGGCATGCAATGGAAATCACTCTAACATATATATATATATATATATATATATATATATATATATATATATATATTAATGAGTTTGGTTTTTGTAAATAAACTTGTTTGAATATATGGTTGTACAAATGTAATTCTTAGGCGTAGGTGCCCCCTATGCACGCTCAATTTTTACACAAGAATCGAGCAGAGCACAATATTTAGGGTCTACACGCTTATATGTCATAAAATTCCAGGATGATTTCCTTTCTCTTGGAAGTCTCTTTTTCCGTCTGCTTTGGTATCCATGCGAAGATAAAAGATATGGAAAGAGTACACTCCATAACAAGGCTTAAACAACATAGCTGACAGGGTTGAGAGTTTTTTACTTGAACACACTTCATATTTTCGTCTTACAGCCTGCTGACGATCTCGGATCAAGAAACAAGGAAAACTATTAATTGAGTTAATATATTTTTTCTTGGTTGTTTGATGGTAAAAGTGAAGTTTTGAAGTTATATATGAGATGATATTTTTCATTTCTAAATCAATCTGAGGCGGAGTTCCTTCCCGAAGTAAGACCTATTTTTGGGTGCAAACCTTCAAAAGATAGCCACCCTTAAAGCTTTATGAATAAGAAAAGAATGAATACACCAAAATGTGGGACAGATAGCTGCCAACTGCACAAAAGCCAGCGATCTACCAACATAGACCACCAAGAAGCCAAATGAGCCTATTTTACACCAAAACAAAAGAAGCAGCCACATTCTGATACTTCTGTCTATCCACAACAAGAAATGTCAGGAATATGCATCTGGTGTATTGTTAGAGGCTACAATGATAGAGTCATGTATCCCTGAGTTCTTCCCAAGTTAAGACATGTTCCTTCATTGATCCAGCTCTTTCCAAATCATATGTCCAGTTTCCTTAAAGACCATGATCATGTATACTGGCCACCTTCACTAGGGAAGTCGATATTGGATCAAATATATATCTGAACTACTTCAGGAAAAGAAAAAACCAATTTAACATCCGATTTGAAAAATAGACAAAATTTTATTTCAGAAATAACGTCCAGTGGGATTTAAATTCATATTCGCTTTTAATCAAATGATCAATTGAATTCAAATCCACACTTAGTTTTAACTAATTATCTTATACCCAATATTTATACATTTTGAAGTCGTTCTTAACATATCATTATGTGGTTTGGATTTGGTTTTACATTTAAAAGTCAGATTTGAACTCAAAAGGTCAGATTCAAATCAGATTTGGGTTTTGAATACAAACTTTTTTTTGTTCATATTTGAATATGAGGGCGTGAACATCCAATAAATTAGATATAGTAAAAGTACATTTGATTGGAATCCGATCTATTGATATTCCTACCATTCCCCTTGCTTTGCAAGCTACAACATCCTTGGCCTTGAATTGCCCTTGCACAAACCAGTTTGTCCTCTTTCATATGTCCAGACAGCTCTTTCCTCCACATGTCCTACAAGAAAATTGGTGTTCTTGGAATGCCAGCATTCACCCAAATGAATGAACTTATAGGCAAAGCTCTACTCACTTGGTGGGATCACGTACTAAGTTTATGAAGATCATGAATTCAAAAACTCATCGTTGGTGGTCTAGTTAATTTTCCTCATAACAAGCCCAAATGTCGAGCATACTCTTCCGTGGGCAGAGCAAACACTATAAACCGTGACTAATACCACAAAATGTTGCTAATGCTTTCATTGCAAGGTATTTGCTAACAACATTCGGCAACTCCTTAATTTCAATTTCTCATATTGTCTATTTACATGTGTGAAGTAGACTGCACCTATGTGAGAGAGAGCAGAGACAAATTTCCGACGAAGAAGAGAGAGATTTCACTTTTCTAGCGTGAGATCCATCATCCGTCGTAATTGTAGTAGCACTGGACTTTTTTTTTTACCTTTCCAACAACCTTGTGCGGTGAGACTTCCTACCGATCTTTACAACAACCTTTGTCCAAAATATGCACAATTTTAGTGGGGTAACAAAAGTACGCTCAAGTTTGAATTTATTTTCAATTACGTGCCTACTATGCGGCGGGCTCTGGACACAAATTCTTCCGTCTCCGTGAATCTTGAACGGCTTCACTCGCACATGAGCCTTGTCCTTGAAATTTCTTGGAAGATGACCTTGAGAATTCGCGCTTCTTCTACCTCCTTGTCGCTAAACCCTGGTAACGAATCATTCCTCCCTCCCCCTTCAACCCTGCTCCTGCCATCTTAATCCTACCCATTGATCTCTCTTTTTCTCGGCCTGTCTCGATTTTCTTTGTACTAGTTATTCCATTTACCTATTTTCTTTAACTTGTGTAGTTGTTGGGAAGGAGAGATTGCTCCGGTTCGTATTGGGCAGAAGGCTTTTCTCAAAAGATGCAACTGGTGAAGCCAATTCTTACATCCTTAGCGAGCAAAGGTAGCTCCTCCTCTGCTTGCTATCCTTAGATTCTCGTATGGGTCGTCGGTACCATTGTTACGCTCATTGGCATTTGGGTACATAGCTTACAGCGTAGCTGACTCCATTTTTGGTACTTTGCCTTGCCGAGTTGCCGTCTGTCTCATCCGTTGATCACTTTGTTTCTGAATTTCTCATCATACAGACTAAGGTTTCGCGCCGTCTGTAATCCTTCAAGCCCTTATGCTGCCACTAAGGTCCTCTTGCGATACGCCAACTTGTACGGTAAATTTTGAGCAGTTTGGTCGCCCTTCCTACCTTTCAACAAATTGGTGACAAAAAAAATTTCCTCAGATTGGATTGGCCTAAAGTTTTCCGTAGTTTAACTATGGTCGCGCTTATTCTATTCGTCCTACCGCACTCTAATCATGTAATATAGTCAGTTTTGGTGATGAATACAGGAAAGGCATAGTTTTTCTCCAAGACTGGCTATGGATCACATCTTCTTCCCGCAGGCCTCTTTTGGTTATATATTTCTAATTTTTTAGCTTAATGTTCAAGCTTCGTTTATTGCTGTTCGCTAGTGAGAAGCTTTGCTCTGATTTTTAATTATTGTCAAACCTTAAATTTGTTGCGGCTACATTTGATGTTGAGCTTATCGTTAAGGTGTATCAAGTTATACGTTCCTTCTTGGATGGTGCATCATGATCCTCTACATTGTGGTTGATTAGGTCCTTCTGTATCATATAAGTCTGAAAGTTGACTGGAGTCTGGGTCTTGTACTTCTGTTCTAGGAACTGATGCAGTTCATATGAAGCTTCTACACGTTGTTTAATCCTTAATGTAGTCTTCACTAATGAGAGATTGGAATTGCATACCCTACATTTTATAGAAAATTTGATGATTTTAACATTGATAATATCACCACAATTTTTGGCACCAGGTGCAATGTTGAGCCCGAGTATCGTGTCAACGCTTCTTCCGGAAGGAACCTACGCAAGTGCTGGCTTGGGGAAAGGTCTGGTAGTGCCCCATCTTCCAAGGAAAATTTTTCTTCATTTGCATGGCAGAAGGATCAACGATATCTGAATGTTAAGCAGTTAAAACTAGCTGGCACTCAAGAAGATGGCTTTGCTAACCTAGAGTCTTCAGTTGATGTGGGAGGTGAACTTTCAAAGGTGACGACTATAACTTTCTGCAATATATAACCAATGGGCTGTGATTGTCAAATAAGTGTTGCAATTTGGATATGATTTTATTGATGTTACAAACAGATTGTAGGTCCAATAAACAAATGGGTCATATCTGGCCGTTGAGAAGCAATTTTGATTGGGATAACAAGTAAAATGACCCTAACTTAGTTTGTTGGTCATATGATAGTCCTCTCTTGCTCACATGGGATACAGTAAACGTAGCTATTTTTTATCAGGATCGAGGCTAACATGTCCAGTTTGAAAGCTTATGTCTTGCTTTTCGTTATTTCATCATCTGTACTACTATGACATTTTTGAGTTGATCATCTATTCCTTCAATAAGTATGTGAAAAACCTATATCATCAACACTTCCCTAATTTATTGAATTGGTTGAGAGGAAAGTCAAGTAATAACTTGGATCTTATTGTCTCTAAACCACATTAATTATATTTTATTTGAACCCTTCCTGGCGTGTGTCAGATTGTTGTTTTCATTGTAAACATCTCTGAAATATTTCACTTTAATAAAGGCCTTTTTCACTCTCTGGCCTCTGTCTGAGGTTTTTTGTGCTTTTGTCATTAGTGAAAAAGAGCGGGCATTTGTCTCGATTGACATGCATATGGTTGTCAGATTTTGTTGATCATGCAGATTATTGTTGTCACTTTAAGATAGATTTATAGTTTGTTTTTCTTTCTTACTTGTTAGCAGGTTCAACGGTTTGGGTTACAAATCATCATGACACCAAACATTCAAAGTTTCAAGTAAACATACATTTGAATTACAAATTGTGATCCAATATATTATACAAGTGTTTACCTATAGGCTGTGACATATGGATGCTGCAATATGTCATAGTACATGAGTTGGATGTATGCTAGGAGTGTTGTAGGTGTGGCTGCTATCTTTTGATGGATATTATACTTTATTACGCACGCACACACACACACACACACACGGACCTACTGCACCTTTTTTTGTTTTGGAGAAATGGTGCACCTGCACCCAGATTCATACAACATAACACATAGGCTCATAGCCACTGCATAGAGTCAGTGGGACTGTGTCAGTGCAGAAGTTATCGTCCTACCTCCTCAATTGGGTCTCTGGTGAACCTTGCAAGTTTAGCAAACTCTGATGCATCTGACCTTTTTCTTTCTCATTTTGATGCATTAAAAGTTAAAACTATTCTTGAGTTTGACTCTGTATCAATCTCATATACAGGTGCAAAGCAATTTTAAAAAGTTTGGGTGCAGGGGCATGGTCACGTACTTACATATGAAAATATGAAACTGATATTTTAAACAAATAAATGATATATTCCACAAAATATAAATTAATACACAAAAACTATCAAAATATGTTCCGTCTTGTGACTTGTCCATGAGTTGATTCTCTAATTGCAGTATTCTTGAGGAAAAACTATATTTACTGCTGTTCTGATCTATAATCATTTAGTTGTTATTTCATCAAATAGTTAATCCTTTATCTAAGGTTTTCTATTTGATTTGAATATTTTTCTTTAATGGTTGCAATTGCGCTTGGTTGTTAGCATGGTATCCTGCAAAGCTTTTTAGGATTTTGGAATTCAATTTTTAGTCATGTCCACATTCAGTACAATTAGGCTGCAAAATATTTGATCTTGTCTACCCTTTCTTGTTTTGGATGCATCATTCAGGTAAGTTGTTGTTTCTTTTGTCGTCACATCAAGATAATACTTTTGAGATTTCCATGCTTTCCTTTGCTCAAGATCTAGCTTTGTTGTTTGCAAGTTATGGTCCAATTATAACGGAATCCATAATTTTCAAAGGACATCCTCATTGATGAACCTGTAATTGTGAACCAGACTGCTTCCAGACCAAGCCCCAGTCAGCCCTCAGGAAGCCTCCATCACTTTACTGGGCTAAAATGTGCTTTGAACAGAGAAAGGCTGATTAGTGATACATCTTATGGCCAAAAAGTCCCCAAAAATGCTATTATAGTTGAGAAGGTGCCACTCAGCATTACCCTTAAGCAGTTGAAACAGGCAGTCTCAATCTTTGGGGAGATCCAATCATCATTTGTGAGATCTTGTGATAATGGGCTGTGCAGGTGCCACATTGAATTTAAGGTATGAAGTCTCATGTTTTTTCTGTGTTTCTTACTTTCTTTAAACTTTAGATAGACACTTAGTATGCTTCATGCTATACTTACCTTTTCCCTGAAACATACAGAGCTTCGAATCGAAGGCGAGCGCTATTACTGCGGGGTGTGTCTCTATTGAAAGTCGGTTATTACCTATTTATGATCTGCCGGTTTCCCTTTACGCTGCTGTTAGAATCCACAATATTAATCTTGGGACTGCTGAACCTATGGTCCACTCAGTGTGCACGTCATGTGCGCCTGTAAGGAGCCTTATCCGGAGCAGTGATTGCACAGTTGATGTTCATTTTAGCCTCAAAGATGATGCAGACATACCAGGCATATTGATCAAGTGAGCATTTCCTGAAATCGTTCTAGTAACTATTCCATTCTGCTTGTGCTTGTCTATGTATAATTGTATATGTGTGTTTATACTTTATAACATGAATGGGGTAGAAATCTAAATCAGAATTGCATTTACTGGTGGATGAACTACATTCCAGAAACATTAGCTTCTTATGTCTAACTGAAATAACGGCTTGTGCCAGGCTGGCCTAGTCGTATCTTGAGTAGCCAGATGTTTTTTTTCTTTTAATGAATTTTTATGACTGAGAAAAAAAAACAAGAGAAAAGAAGAACGGGGTCAGCAGCACCCTATTCGGTTTGACCGAGTTGGGTGCCGTGTTGGGCCACACTCACACCCGCATCGGTGCAGGTGCGCCACCATAGCTGGTACACCCGTGACTTAGGTTAAACGTAGCCTAATAAAGAAAATACACGCAATCAGAGCATTACATAAACTAAAAACAATGCAATGTTTAACAGGTCTGTTTTTCTCAATTAGGCAGAAAAATGCATTACAAGCAGTTTCATCTGATGAGACATTCAATTTGTCTGACAGAAGTTATTTATTCTTTGTAAATAAAAAATATCTTGGAAAAGAAGCATTCTTTTGGCAGAAAACAGAAATCTTCTTGAAATTCCAGAAAATGTGTAATATTACAGAGAGAGAGAGTGGTTCTCCAGTGACTAATGGCTATAGGTCATGGCCTGTCTGTGTGTGTGTGTGTGTGTGTGTGAGAGAGAGAGAGAGAGAGAGAGAGAGAGAGAGAGCACTGCTGGTGATGCACCTGCTCTGCCTTCAGCACAGATGTTGGAAATAAGATTGTCGCTTGAAATATATGTGCATGTGCATATATTTCCTAGTGAATGCATGCCTTGTGAATTGAGCTGAATTCTTGAGTTCTGATCAAGGATGCCACAATCTCATTCTTAATAACCTGAATATGGGTCTGACAAAGAAGTGTAAACTAGACTAGGTATAGGCCACAAAAATGCAAGCAAGAACTTATGGTGCTATCTTACGATTTCGATTCTGTGAAGTACAGTGGACATGGTTCTTGCTACCTGATATTTGCAAGGTTCGAAGTGTTATATCCTTGTACATATGCCCTCTCTCATTGCAGGCTAAATAATGTAGAAATGGATGGTTGCCGTTGGTTGGCTCGGTTGGTAGATAATGATGCACTACCCCCAGTAACACTAGAGGATTCATCCTGGAGGATTGAGTCTCAGATTGGCAGCCTCATCTTGGACATTAGAAAGCAAATGCAGCTTAAATGTGTCTATTTGGAAGACCTGGAGGAATTGCATGATGCTATAGTTCATCTTACTGATTGTCCTCAAATAACTAATTGATATGTGAGTCAAAGCTTTCCTTTTTTTTTCGGTTGCCACCTCAATGGTGTGTTTCTCTGTTGCTAGATCAAATTTCTTTCTTTATATGGACCATGTTCACCACAGAACGTTGTTTATATTCTTAACTGAATAAGTTGCTTATGCCTTCTCATTGTTCTTCATCACACAACAAAGAGAAAAAAAAGTTGCTGCGCTTGAGGTGGTTATAAATGTGATGCAATGATCCAGCTTCTCTATTAGATGCTCCTATCAATTTAATAGTAGGATCATGTGATGGTGCTAATGACCACAGGCTTCTATCCTGGCATTATCCCAGCTGTACAAAGAATAAGTACCAACTCCCAAGTGACACACAGAACTCAGCACCAAGCAGTTGTGGGCATTCAATACTGTTTTAGATCTTCACTTGATGACGAGCCATCCTTTTTTGTTGCTTTTGTCAAGTGTCTGTCTCTCTCATTTGCACTGTATTGTACAAAATTCTGTTTTTTACTGTTTTTCTGAAACTCTCAGACTTAAGTCATTTAAAGCATCTCATTTTTTGCCATATGGATGTTTGATTACGTCCCTTCCCCATTTCATTATCTTAAAATTCCAAAGTAATGAACACCATTCCTAGTTGTGCCAATTGTTGCTTTCAAAGTCAAGAAACCACTATACATCTTTTGGCTAGACAAACTGAAAAACTTTTCGTCTCTGAATTCTTACTTGGGGTTTAGCCACTCCGTTTCTCTTGGCAGCTTTACCAAACTACTTGAACCTTAGTCCTTTTCTTCCTTAAGCCTAGAGAATGAAGAAGTGGCCAGACACTTAAAGGATGACTTATTGGAAGAAAGTGGGCGAGTCAGTTGTAAACATTATGAAGAAGCATTTCTAACACTTTCTTATGCTTTATGAGCTCATTCTGGTACCTGTCGGTACGAAGTTAAGAAAAAGGTATGCAAGTGTAGTGATGATGATGCCCCAAAAATCCCAAAATTGTTCCATTAAATAAGGAAGAAGCTAATCAACTTTGAAGATTGGGAATGATCAGGGCTGTAATTACGCTTTTATTCATGTGATGCAGCTTCGTGCTATTGTTGACAAGCCCTTTTCTCTTAATGCAGTTGTGGCTTCTTAGCTGACTCACCAGCTAGGCCCATCAATGCACCCGCAGCAGGCACTAGGATTATGTGGGAGCTGAACACCAGTAAACAGACTCAGAATGAATATTAGCCAGTGTGGAGGCCAGAACCAGCTCGACATTGACTGTCGACTATCTGAGTTGTGGCCCCCAGCTCTATGAAGCACATTTCTATTGATTGCCACTTTCCTGGGAAGAAGTTTCAGCGAGGGATCGACTGCAGCAAAGTTCTTATTGGGTAACTTGTAGCAGTAACCCTTGACTGACTTCACAGCATTGCTCCGTACCAACCTGCTAGGTTTGATCTTAGAAAGAACTTACGGGCATTAAAGAGCTTCTGGGTGTAATGAGTTGGAGAACCATGGACAGAATTCCTGAGAACCACTAAAGAATCATCTTGTAATGGCTGTTCTTGATTTATGAGTTGGATGGTTACTAACATGATTGCAGCGGGAAAGACTTGCGCGATCATTTAATTTCTCTGTGAGATCACATCATCCTCGTAAATTCTCCGGGGTCTCCATACGGCAGAACGTGCCCAATAAGCTGATCGGCATATGAATGAGTGAAAACTCATGGAGCAGCGGTCTGTAAAAGTGTTTTTGAAACCCACCAAAGCAGCTGATCTAAGAGGATGTATGATAAAACAAACGGAATGCCGCTTTAATAGAACATGGTGTTCGTTGTGCCGTTTTCACTATTTTGGGCACTAGCTCTGAAATGGGGAGTAGTGACATAAGATCCATGTTTAGGTCGTTTTGAAAAAGGAAAAAAAAAAAAACAACTGTGTCGAAGAGATGGACACCATTAGAGACGTAAAAATTCATACTTGAGTCTGTTTTTTCGCATGTGCAGATGGGATTTTGTGGCCTACAGAATTCTGGACTTCTTGAAGGCCTTTAAAAAGTTAACTCACGCACCAAAATAAACTAGTGTAAATCGATTTAAATTTTGATCCACGGGATCACCTATAGAATTTTGAGAAGAAAAACTTCCAAGAAATGGCCCTGCTGGAGGGGCGGCCTTCGCCCTTCATTAAGAAGAAACACTTCAAACGTAACCTTTTTGAAGTATCCGTGCAACTGCAATTACACTGAAATTCTTTTTTCTAGGTTGTCAAAAGACTTGGTCTCCGGAATCTTGTAATATCGTTCTCTGAAGGTGTCATCCAAATGAAAGAGAACTTTTGCTTTCTTACAAACACGTTATGAAATTCGGAGACTTTGGTCATTGGTGAAGGCTTGAAAAACTTGTCTGTCATTGGCGCGAAGCTCGTTTCACTTAAAATGGAAATCTCACTTCCCACATTTATTAATGCGTGTTTCATTTTCCCAATGGTTTAATGCATTATATGTTTTTTATGATAATGTATGTGACTTTACGTTGATATAAGTACACAATCATCTCCAAAGAGGTCGGTGCAACCGTCGGAATGAGAGTTGGTAGGCTGCCAGTCTCAGCTTCAATCTCTTGTAGCGTCAACCCTCTGTGCTGCAAAAGATGATGGGATTAACCTCTCGCTCACCTGAAAAATAAAAATACACGACTGATTTTTAATTGTCTTTACTTATTTTCATGTTTTTTGGTCATTGTATATCTTTTTGCATCACTGCTTTCACATATACATTTTTTCGCTTAATGTAATTGTTTTAGATGCATTTCTGGCTTTCAACTTTCTAGTATTTCTCCACCTGCTTGTTTGATGTTTCCCCTTCCATGTGTTGCTTCCTGTACTTACTTCGTATCTTGATAGTATTTTTTCCATTAAGAAAAATCCTTGGGCGTGCAGAAGTAATATTAACTTGGCTGAGTGCAACAAAAAACAGCAATACAGCGAAATGTATGTGGGGCGGGTAAACAGATAAAAGAAAATTTTGGACCGAGGGGAACCGACCCAATCGATGGCCAGGGCGAGTGAAAGACGCGGCTTCTTGCAAAGACTGACCGAGACGAACCGTCATTCTGGGCATGGTAGGGGGACTATAAATGTCACTTGCGTGTTGCGTCCCCTTGCGCCTACTTCATTCTCACCGTTGAAGCGGTCGTTGGCAGAGGAGAGGGAGCGAAAGGTAGGAGGATGGCGAGCCCTAAAATCTGGTTTTCTTTGAGTGCCTTGGCGCTCCTCCTGGTGGTGGCAGTGGCCGACGACGTCGTCGTCCTCAACGAGGACAATTTCGAGCAGGAGGTAGGCAAAGAGAGAGGCGCGCTTGTGGAGTTCTACGCCCCCTGGTACGATCATGCCTTTCTTGATTTATGATTGAACCCTCCTGTTTCTTGACTTCATCAGTCGAGTTAGGGTTTGATGCGTCTCGTTGTGGTCCGATCTGCTTTATGATCCATTGCAAACTGAAATCGTGCTGTGCTGTAGTGCATTCGTGGTATTGCGCTTGATCTTTGTCGTGAATTGTGATCTGGAACTCGATGACCCTAGACGTTGGTGATACTTTGTTTCAGGCTGGTATAATGCCCTATTGTTCATAACCAGAAGCCTGCGTAGTGGATCTGGATCTGGTTTTCCCTAGGGTTTTGTTCTGATAAGAAAATAGCAATGTCTGATGGATGTTGTGGATTGAGAGTCATGTGTTTGAATGGACTACTTGAGACACTGAGATTTTTTTGGTGAAGTTTTGTATTTGTGGTGAAATATAAGCGAGGTATTACGGCTGGACTACCTCGGAGACGGCTGAGTTCCATATTCTTACTCGATAAATTCATCAATTGCATAAAAGAAAGGTCTAGTTCGGTATTATAATTTTCTGTTTTCTTGTTTGTTCATGTCCTGGAAAACAAGAAAGTATCGATCGGCAGAAGTGGCAAACTTAGGCGTTGCTTTGCTTATTATTCGTTTGCATGTTTTTCTTGTTATTCATGTCGCGGAAAGCATAGAAGGACAACTGCAAACTGGATAAGCTTATGTTTCCCTTGCTAGTTTAGTTCTATTTGACTTCTTCCCTCAAGTGGTTATATGGAATCTGATGCTGAATTTTGACTGTGCCATGGGAATTATTTCATATCCAAGGATTTCTTGTCTCTCATCTGCTGATGTCTTTATTTGTTTCTTAGAAATATTTCTTAAGCTTTAAAGTTGTAGTTCGTCAATCGTAGCAGTGAAGGTGCTTTGTTAGTTATTTTCTTCAATTTCTTTTTCAGGTGTGGACATTGTAAAAAGCTTGCTCCAGAATATGAGAAACTTGGCGCAACCTTTAAGAAAACAAAATCCATTTTAATTGGCAAGGTAAAGCATTCTCTCTTTTTAAACATGTGTGTGATGACGTGATCCACTCGAATCTCAGAAGATGAAGGATGAGGTTTAACTAGTCTTACTGTCAAAATTGGGAGGTTGTCATGACTTCGCTAGTGCTAACAAAGAAAATGAAGGAAAACATCCTGTGTGATGGCGATTAATGTATATGAGTTATTTCAAGTTTTCAACTAATAAAGTTTGCTGTTTAGAAAACAGCATGATCTCGAACAATAAATTTGCTCTATGTTTAAATGATATTAACAAGATGAAAACATGAAAACTGACTAAGCTTTGCAGCCAAAGATATGTATAGTTTAGCATTTTTGACATGTTCATTCCTTTTATGTTGCGTGATTAAGAAGTACCACTTATTTTTCTGATTCATTATTTTAATAGGTGGACTGTGATGAGCATAAGAGCCTCTGTAGCAAATATGGGGTTACAGGATATCCTACAATTAAGTGGTTTCCTCAAGGTTCCTTAGAACCAAAAAGGTATATTAACTTAAAATAGATGGTGGAGACTTAAACCATATCTCTCATTTTTCTTTTCTTATGCTGGGTTTATTTTTATTATTAATTTTTTACGTCATGTTGAACCATATCCAGCTACGAGGGTGCACGGACTGCAGATGCCCTTGTTGAGTTTGTAAACACTGAAGGAGGTAGTACTCGACCCTAAATTGAAATAGTCATATTTTACTTCATAAACTAATAATATCTTGAAATTGTTTAGGTTTTCATGTTTCTACATACATGTGTTTGTGAAGTTTCTTGTTGTCATATAGTTGGAATTTTAGAGGTTCTATGCGTCCATTCACAGGTTGATCATGGAAACATGTAGACCCCCCAAAAAAAAAAAATCTAAGGTTGTGTAATGTTAAAATCTTTTGTTGTAAATCTGATTTTTTTCCAATTTGGTATCCTGCACACTAGAATCTTAGCTTGACAATGTAACCTTATAGTCTTCCCCCCCCACCCCCTGTCGGTAAAGATCTTGAGAATGACCTTACTGTAAAAATCTGGAGATATTTATGTGTATGTGCTGCATGCATGCATGATTTCACATATATAGTAGAGATGTAAATGGGTTGAATACTACAAAGTGGAATTGTTCAAACTTCTTTTATTCCAATGGTGACTTGGAAGAAGAACAAAGACTGTTTGGAAGTCAATAGACCAGCTTGAGATGGCTAGTTCACTAAGAATCCATTGTTTCAAAAATAAGTAATAGCCTTATCACTAAATATGGTGCTTGCAAGCTTAAAGATATGTGTAGACATGTAAATGAGTTGAATACTCCAAAGTGGAATTGTTCAAACTTCTTTTATTTCAATCGTGGCTTGGAAGAAGAATAAAGATTGTTTTGAAGTCAGAAGAAGGCCAGCTTGAGCTGGCTAGTTCACAAATAATGTGTTGCTTCAAAAATAAATTAAATGTGGTGCTTGCAAGCTTAAAGACTCCTGATCATTATTCGACAATCCACACTAAACCATGTGACACAAGTTATGCTTTTTAAGAAGTTGGCGTGTATGGTTCTGCCAATCCGTGTACTCATGATCATTATATAAATTCCACACAAGCACTTTACAATAAGAGCATGAGTAGCTTGTCTCATTCCTTTCTTCTCTATGTTTATGAATGAATTTGTGTTGCTGGTGTGTGTGTGTGTTGGAGGGGAGGGGATTGTTGGGGGGGGGGGGGTGGGGGGGGGGTGTTCTCCTCCCATTGTCCTATGGGCCCCTGTTGGGAAGCTTGCATTCTTTACAAGTTTAATACCTTTTGTTGTTCCATAAAACAAACAGAAAAATTATTGGTATTGCCCAAATTGTTGACAAATGATAATAACAGACTATAGAGCAGATTGAAATGTTCGGTTGACTTGTTAGCATCCTTCAAAAAGATGACAAGTCCCAGCACTTGTTGATGTTTCCCTTGAATGTTGGCTTGTTTTTCTGCCATAATGATTGAGGTTCCTGCCTGAATTTCACCATAGTTTAGCATGCAAGGCCTTTTAGGAGCATGATAACCCATGAGCAAGACTGACCTTGGGACCATGGGTTTTCATGACATGTGCTTTTCTCCTGCATTATATTTGAGATGCAGGGGTACAGCGGTACGCCAATACCAGCACAGTGGTATGCTGTTAGTCCGTTTGGATAGGTTCCAGATCGGAACTGATCCAAACGATAGTGCCGCTTCTTGCTCATTAATACCAATTTTGCTTGGTTTATGTGCTTCTTTTTGCTCATTAATACCAAACTTGCTTTGTGCTTTGTGCCCCTACATTGGTTCAGTGTCTTGTAATTTCTTGTCGTTTTTCAGTGTTCAAGTAGTTTTCCTTGATTGTATCTGTGAGTTTGATATTAGGTTCGTAGGATTTCTTTCGTAGGCATTAGGTTTGATTTTTTTATAAATCTCCACACTTTGTGAGATATGGTACTTTAAACTGGTTTAATAAATGACTTTTGTGGTCTGCAGGCACCAATGTGAAGTTAGCTGTGATTCCTTCCGATGTAGTTGTGTTGTCTGAACATAATTTTGATGAAGTTGTTTTAGATAAGAAGAAGGATGTTCTTGTTGAGTTCTATGCACCATGGTAATTTCTTAATGTTTTGTTCTGTTTATGTTGCACTTGAAATTATCCGAAGTCAAAACCCTTGTGTCATATAGATCGTGAACTTCATTGTCATCTGAACTTTTCTGCTTGGCAGGTGTGGTCATTGCAAGAGTCTTGCTCCTGTAAGTTCGGAATACATTATACTTCTACAGTTCAGAAATTTTTAGGCAAGGAATTATGTTCGTGTTCCATCCTGTAGCTTTCTTAACCAGCATTTTGTTTGTTGTTCACGTGGTGTAGACTTACGAGAAGGTTGCAACAGCATTCAAGCTAGAGGACGATGTTGTAATTGCTAACCTTGATGCAGATAAATACAAAGATTTGGCCGAGAAGTGAGTACTTGTATTCTAGTTGCATTCTTCGTTCAAAAGATTGTCAGTGTGGTGCAATTTGTTTGTATGGTCTTGTGATAGGTCTTACTTAGTGGTTAAGACTGATTATCTGATTGTGCCTGGATGAGCTGTGGTCTTGAGCTTCCTCTCTTATGAGCCTTAAGCAAGTGGATTGGGCCTTGTTGAAACCTAAAATGCGATTTCTTTAGGTGGCCTAGGGCCAGTTTATGACTTTGAGCTTGTCCAAGTATTCATTATGTCAGCCTGCTTCAATGGTAGCAACTGACACAGCTATTTTGCTTGCTTCCAGCATATGCTTGTAGTCTTGGATGTTGCAGGTTAAATCTGGTCTAGACTCCATTATCTTCATAGTGAAAGGCCTACAACTCAACTGCCCTCACTTTAATGCACAAATCTGTCAACCAAGGTTTCTGCTGGTTATTGGGTGGCAGGTAAAGATCAATATATCTAGTGTCTGTCATGGTACTTGATGAGAGAGGGATGGCATTTGGTTTACAGCACTCTTCATAGAAGCTAAGTCACACGGGTGCGCCAACTATGGTGCCGCACCTGCACCCGCATCGGTGCGGGTGTTGGTGCTGCCCAACACAGCAGAAATGAGTTTTGGCCATTTTGAAAATGTTTTGGCTGAATTTTCATTGATATATTGATTCAAAGTCACCTTGATATAACAAAGTTTAAAAATATTGACAAATAAAATTACTTATATAACAAATAACATATTTATGTATATAATATATGTACACATATACATATATATTTATATGCCCTCGCTGCGCTCGCACCCAATTTTTTTTGGAACTTGCCACATCCCGCACCGGCACCCGCACCCTGCACCCATGTGACATAGCATAGAAGCAATTTGGAGCATCTTCTCTAGATGATAATGCTCATGATATTTCTGGAAGTGTGCTTGTTAGTATGGTAATTTTGTTGCTCTTGATGTTGGTTTTGGCGTGCTGTAAACCAGATATATTTATCAATAGAGCAATGCTCGCCAGTTAAAAGGAAACTTCTCCAGAAAGTTGAAGATTTCTACAGCCAATTAACTGAACGAGGAATAAGTAATGAGATTCAGGAAACATGGATGCTTGTAAAATGACTCAAAACACCCAGCTCTTTTCCATATCTGACACCAGGAACAATTTGAACTCGTAAACATATAGGTGATTAGGTGTCTGAAGTTATGGCAATTTGTGTTACTTTTCTTTTGCAACCATTTGAAAATGGTAGCGATATAGTGGGGCTTTGTTTTCTGTTTCTCGAGGATGAGGCATCTTCTCTAAGAGTCTGAATAGGACAATGTACAGCACGGGTCCTTGAAAATTTCAAAAATAGAGATAGGATCTATTGGAAAAACATCTTCCTTCCACAAAATATCAGTATAACATTTATGGTTTTGCATACCTTATGTTTGTTAGTTCCCTATAAATGCCATTTACTCTCTGTTATGAGCTTTTCAGAAGGATGTATGCTGCCAAAAGGGCATGTAATTCTGTTGCAGGTTACTCTTTGTTGAAGTGGTTGGTGCATACTGCATATGATACTTGCTGATTGCTTCAGTGTGATTTCATTCAATGGACAGCTCTGAATTTCCTCTTTGCAAATCAAATTTTATGAGTGTTCCCTTGTTCTATTTGTGCACCAAAATGCAGGTGGAATTAATCATTTGAAATTGCATATGTCAATTTTTTGTTCACCAAATCAGGTATGGCATCAGTGGGTTCCCAACATTGAAGTTCTTCCCAAAAGATAACAAGGCCGGTGAAGACTATGATGGTGGTCGAGATTTGGATGATTTTGTCACCTTTATCAATGGAAAAGCTGGCACCAGTCGTGATTCAAAGGGGCACCTTACTTCTCAAGTGAGTGGTTAGCAAGCCTTGAAGCTTTATGTTGTATATGGTTGTGTACTTTCTTCTCAACTTAACATTACTAAGTGAGCTTACATGTTGCTTGCAACAGGCTGGTATAGTCTCTAGTTTGAGTGCATTAGTGAAGGAGCTTGTGGATGCTGCTGAGGGTGAACGGAAGGCAGTTTTGTCCCGGATTGAGGAGGAGGTCGATAAACTAGAAGGATCTGCTGCAAGGTATTGATCCTTTTGGAGGACTTTCTTTGTTGTGGTTATCGTGTCAAAACATCAGACTGCAGATCTTACCTTATCAAACATATACTTATGCTCGGGACAAATATCGATTGTCAAGACACAAATATGATGTTTGGTAAGAAGAATGCTCGTTTTAGAGAAACTTCCAATGTTCTTCTCAGTGGTAGGCCCCTTATCAAGCAAAAAACACACAGAAGTTATGGGTCTGTCCTTATTTTTATTGAGGAGGAACACATTGTGTTTCTACTGTCACACCAATCAAACATCCTCGGCAGTTGGCATGGTGGGGTGGGCTTAGGCTGTTTTATGGAGTATGGACAGATAGTTTGATTCTCATAAGTGCAGCCCCTTATGTATTGCAAAGCTGCATGTACCTTGTGGAGGAGCCATGGTGAACCTCCGGGGTTTTACTGCTTGCTACCCATGTTAGGATTACGATTCAAGACTCGGTTTTCCCTGTGTGCTTTTGAAAAGAATTTATCATCAATGATGATTCTCTCCATAGTCGTTTGCCTGGATGTTCTTGTAAGGAAACTCTTGCCAGGTCTTCAAAACATTTGGTCTTTAAAAAAAAGAATTGCTGAATTTTATTAGTGAATATTACTATGAAATAAAGTGAGCTGTTACCACTTACCATGATCTAACTGGATTTTTTCACTCCATAAATGTACAAATAAACTACTGTTAAAGTGGAGGGTGTTCCCTGTATTGTGTCAGTTATCAGGGCTTAAGAACTCTTTTCCCTGCTTTCAGGTATGGTAAGATATATGCAAAGGCAGCAAAAGCCTTCATAGAGAAGGGCATTGATTACCCCAAGAAAGAGATGGATAGGCTGCAGCGTATGTTGGAGAAGGTATATATCTGTCATAACTTAATTTTGGAGTTCTTACATGGATATTGATCCAATAGAGATTGACTGCACACCAAATGCTTGCATGATCACTCCTTTCTGGAATATTATGCATATCATCAAGTTGCTTTGTCTTTTCCCCGCATTCTTGGATAATACACACCATAGTACGTAGTTGATAAGTAGGTGTTCTCAGGAACTGCCGTTGTGTGGAAACTTCTTAGTAGGCATCTGATGTCCTTCATTCCTCCTTTTGTTCTGTTGCAGTCAGTAAGCCCATCAAAGGCGGACGAGTTTGTACTCAAGAGGAACGTCCTTTCTGTGTTTGCATCATCCTGAGATGGATGAGATTTACGTACCTGTAAGGAGCAACGCTGTGCCCCTTTGCGTGGACCTGAAGAATCATATGCTTGGGAAACATTGCAGGGGCAGGTGAGCGAGACCCTAGTGTGGGGAAGGCATTAGTGCGGCCTTTTTTCTATTTGAATGTATCTTCTTAATTTAGGAATTTTTTAAAGGTCTAGTATCATGCTGCTTAGATACCACGGATAAAGGTATTATTGAACCCTGCAAACTCTACCACATTCAGGAGATGCCACTTATTCTCTAAAAGTCTTCCTTTTTGTTACTAACATGCTCATATTTCTTAAGAATTTTATATTTTTATTTAGCTGCTATTTGTTCCAGTGACGAACAAGAAGCCTCCTCCCATTCCCATTGCCCCCATAGTCTATGCGCCATTGGGTTTCTGGCCATCAAACTAGAGACTGGCCTTCTACCAGTCATTAGTCATTGATCTGACCAGTTATGCCGAACTCCTTGAGGCTGTTCAGCGGCCATTGTTACAAGAGTAAACTTGAGTCTGTTATATTTTTGCGTGAACCTGCGTGCTTTTAGAAGGAAAAAAGGGAAAAAAACACTCCTGTAAAGGGGATAGTCTCCCAGCGATTTATTAACAAAAAATATGATGTCTGCACACCAAAAGTTGGGCCCAACCAGGACCAACTAGACCGATGCTGGCCGCCTGCCTCAAGAGGGTCCCAGCCAACTTCAAGATTTTTCCATGCTTTGCAACCCATGCAGCTGGGAATAGTAGTAATCAAAAGGCAGGCTTTCCATTGCTGGAATCTCGCTATCCACGTGCAGACCGACAGCATCGGCCTTGGTATGTCGATGGGATTCGGCAGCAGTCTCAGCTAGTCCTGGCCCGAGTCCAAAATAGCCTCGTAACAAAGGCTGCCTTAGCTTTATCCGACCATTGGAAAGCTGGCTGGGCTATCAGTCCATAGCCTTGGATGAAACGTCGATAATAGCCTGTTAACCCCAGAAATCTTCGGAGCCCCTTAAGGTCCTTAGGCAGTGGCCATCTTTGCATGGCGTCCAATTTTTTGGGGTCTGCCCGAACCCCCTGTTGACACACAATGTGTCCTAGATAACCAATAGAGGACTGTCCAAAACTACATTTGGACATCTTAGCGTACAATTGGTTATCTCTTAAAATCCCAAGAGCAATAGAGAGATGCCTTTCATGATCTACTTCTGTTTGACTGTAAATTAAAATATCATCAAAGAACACTAAGATGAAATCCCGGAGGTACTGCCTGAAAATGTCGTTCATGTATCTCTGGAAAGTAGCAGGCGCATTTGTTAAGCCAAAGGGCATGACTAGGAACTCATAGTGTCTGTCATGCGTCCTAAAGGCTGTCTTTAAGACGTCTTCACCATACATTCGTATCTGATGGTAACCAGCTCTCAGATCTATCTTTGAGAAAATGGTAGCGCCAGTTAGCTCATCCAGTAATTCATCAATGACAGGTATGGGATGCCTGTCCTTTACCGTGGCTTCATTCAATGCCCGGTAATCCACACAAAAACGCCAAGTATTGTCCTTCTTCTTCACTAGTAGCACGGGTGAAGAAAACGGGCTGCTGCTTGGTCTGACTATTCCGCTCTCGAGCATCTCTTTTACCAAACGCTCTATCTCAGCCTTTTGGTTGTACCCATACCTATAAGGCCTAACATTAACTGGTTCGGCCCCTTCAGTCATGATGATTCTATGGTCATAGGATCTCTGTGGAGGGAGACCCTTTGGCTTAGCGAATATGTCTTCGTACTGATCTAATACTGCCTGAATACGTGATGGCACGATTTCCTTTTGCTCTTCTTTGGGTGGTATGTCGCTGGCTAGCGCCATTACCCAGCATGCTGGCTGCTCCGTATCCAAAGCTCTTAGAGCAGCCTTGGGACAAGCATGTCTATTTATTCCTTTGACGGTCATCTGTTCTGTATCACCGTCTGGAATAAAAGTCATGGAGAAGTTCTTTGGATCCCATGTGATGATACCGAGAGTAAAGAACCATGGCATTCCTAGAATGAGATCCACTCCATCAAGGGGAATAACAAGAACGTCTATCGTGAAGGGCCTTTTACTGACGACCATTTCTACATCTTTTCCCATGTTGGTGCATTTGAGTCTACCACCCCCTCCCACGATAATTGTATGGGGACTGCTTGATTCATAGGGGACGTTGCATTTTTCAGCAGCTTCTTCCGTAAGGAAGTTTTTAGTGGCCCCATTGTCAAGTAATATGAGGACCTTTTTCCCATTTATGCGGCCAAACGTTCTTAGCAAATCTGGCTTGTTGGGGTCCTGCATGGAGTGTAGAGACTCGTTCTCTGGAGCTTTGTTTTCTTGAGGCGGAGCCTCCTCTCTTTCTTCTCTTTTCTTCTCATTCTTTCGCTCACTTCTTTCCTGGTTCTCTTCTCTTGGTTTGTGCTTTAGTGTAGTTATTCCCTCATCAGATGAGGGAGAAGAATCAGCCGCTCCGAAGTTAGGGGTGAAATCTGAATCTTCTTCAAAAAATATACCTGCAGACGGCACCCGAACCCGGGCATACCTGGGCTTGGACAAGAATGCTCACTCCAGCCGCATGCATTCCTTTTTGAAAAAAGCGCCTCCTTCGCTACTGAACTGGAATCTACCAAGCCAGCATTTTCAAAGTACTGAGATTTATTGGGGAAGACTAAATGGATGTGAACATGATGACCCTTACGCAGCACCGCCAATCCCAGATTATCCCCGACTGCCCACGAATTGAATGTGTTTCCTTATTTTCTGAGTCCAGCTGAAGCTAAGTGCCTAAGAACGCGATCTAAACAAAGCCTCGGAACTGCACAGGAAGATAAAAAGAAACGGCGCCATCACCATGACGTGACAAGACGATGATATTCTATAAAATATGAGACGAATGTCAAAAGAGGGGTCTCTGAAGATGGTGGCGCCTTCATTTTTCTCGACTTTTCGTGTTTTAAGGTTCCCGTTTGGGTATTCCCCCGTTAACTTATTATTTTCCGGGGCCTTCTCACTGGTGTCCTAAAAAGGATAAAAATGTATATCGAGTACCTGAATGAATTTTTGCCAATAACTTTGTATCGTGCAATCGAAGGGAACAAGTTGCTGCAACTTCCTCTATTTCTTTCATTTTCATTTTCAAAAATTAAGCAGTCAAATGAAACCAATAAAAACTTAATCATGTTTTTGTTATTAAAAAAAAAAATCTGATCAATGCTGGTTTCGGATCTGAACCTCGGGTTCCGAATCGAGTGAAATCCGAGCCATTGACTCCCCATATATTAGTCGTGTACGAACGTGCGCATTTCCATATGAACCAGTGCATATGATATAATGAGCAGAGTACGTGGATAAGCGTGTGCCGTGTTCAATACAAAAAGACTGGAAACGCTACTTGTTTCTTTTGTCGCTCTGTTGGTCTTTGTAATAACTAATTGGCATTTAGCCTTCCGCTTGACATTAAAGCTTTATCGGAACTCGAATTTCAGTCCAAATCCCATTTGAAAATAGGAAGAGCTATGGTTGGACGGCTTCGTTTCTCCAATTACTGTTGTTGTTTTAATCAAACATGACCTCCTTCCAAGCAAATATCAATAAAACAAATGTCTTGAAAGCAGAGCCTGTAATATGGGCAAGGCACAATAAGAAAAGGAAATGTCCAGAAAAGTTGATCAACTGGTGCCCAATAAGGGCTTCGGCTCAGGTTAGCGCCTTCGAGATGGCCCTGACACGAGAACTTGAGACGCTTTATTTTTCCATCGTCGCTAAAATTAACAACTGTTACTTTTAACATTCTCCGTGAAAAATTACTTGAAAGCGAATTACAAAGCAACAGGTTGTGGACGTTGGTGCCGTGTGCAGTTGTGCCACCGGGGGACACAGCCCAACATGCGTCTGAAATTCCAAGCTCTAGGTGTGGAGATGTCAACAGATCATTATGTTCCTTTTACCATATCAGATTTATAGGACGTTCACATATTCATATTTGAATTTAAATTCAACTGCAAATGAAGAAATGTGTCTATATCATGTCCAAATTCGATCTTTAAATTTCATTTAATCCGAACCTGATTGTTAGATTCACGTCTGAATCTAAATCTGACTTTCAAATGCACAACAGAATTTGAACGGCATTAGTACATAGTAAGAACAGGCTTGCTAAATATAAGATATTTATATTAAAATTCAATTCGAATCTAAATCCAAATCCAGTCAAATATTTATTTCAAACAAAATCAAAATCAAACATGGTTTTTGTAGTTGAACGTTAAAATTTGTTGCATCTAACTTTTTTAGGGCAATTTGGTTCACTCTGCTCAATATGCACCTCCGATATGTGCCCTGCATCCCTTGATTTGATGCATTAAGGCTATTAGATCTCAATCCCAACCAATTAAACAGAAGAACACCTGCTGCTAATAGCAGTAACAATAAACAATGTAATTTCTTCCTGAAATAACTGGGTAGGATGGCCAGATGAACAGATTAATGTGAATAATGCAATTTCCATGAAGACCATCAATTCTGGTGCAGCTTTTGACTGTACCAGTGACAGTAATGGCCCATATGCATCCAACAGCATGCACTGTGCAATTTGCTCAACGTTCAGTGACTCACATGCGCCCACAGCCACGGCCATGTCAACACAAACCAACATAATAGAAGTGCATTTTCTTGGCTTATTCACTCTCCATATGCCATTGTTGCGTGTGGAGCTGCAGAGAGCTGCCATCCCCCTTTCTCTGTCCCTTATCCTTTTTTATGCTTCAATGAAAGGATGGCAGCTCGAATCCCAAAGATTACCAAACAACATTCATTTTCATGGCCTTGTGAAATTCCATCAATCAAAGCATGTTTGCTGCTTCCTAGTATTCTCCTGTAACTTCCATTTCTACTGTCTTGTGAAATTTTGTGCACCAATATCTGTGCTTCAAGCCATTTATAGTTAGCTTCCAAATTCCTTTTCACCCTTTTTCCTGCTCTTCTAGTTGGCTCTATACTCCCATTTCAATGTGCAGAAGCTATTCAAAGAGCAGGGCATCTATGCTTTTTTTTTTTTTTCTCATTTCCACCAGGGCGGTGGAAAATATGCAAGTTGCATCCGCCATTGACGCAACAGCAGAGATTTTGGTAACTTTTAACACGACCAGGAATTGATCAAGAACAGTTTTCTAGGATAATTCATTCCATTGCCTAAATGTTCATAATCTGCTGTCTAGTTAGGAAGGAAAAACTTGGAATTTAACTCTTCTGCGAGCAGCAGTAAGATTGTTCAGTTTTATTAATTTCTTGCGCTTGGCTTCGGCATTTGCGAGGGCCGATGTCCACAATGATGAAACTTCGGTTGAATTAAGTCTCCAGATCGTGATATTAATCCGATCTGCTAGTAAAAATCTTAGAGTCGGCTCCGGCAGAGTTCCTCTGCGACGTGTACAATGTGAATGAGACAATGGCAATTAATAAGCTCATCCACGCTTCGGTATAGCTAGCGCCGTAGCTTCTTTTACTCAAAAAAGGAAAAAGCGAAATCCGTGGGTCATTGGCAATTAATAAGATGATCCGTAGGCTATTTTTTCCCCTTTTCTCCCTTGGAAGATCCTTCCAGAAAAATATGGAGGATTGAAGAACTAGTTATTTTCAGGAAATTATATTTAACATTTTCCCTCACTCTAAGCATGAACCGAGTGTCACCGACTCACCAGATTGATTGAAGGTTTCAAAGGCAAATAATTCCTAGAGGTTGATCGGCAAATGATTTCGTTCATACTAAAATTTTGAATCAATGAAGGGATTTTTAGATGAAAGAACAAATCGAGGCAGATCCCTTTGCATTTTTCTATACACCAACAAAAATCTTTTTTTATCTCAAATTTACCAATTGTAAAAATTCTCAGACTAGTTAGGTAATAAATTAAAAAAAACACAAACATTGTATTAAAACCCAAAAATCATTCATCTTTTTCAGCCGTTACTTCCACCGCATTAGAGACGGGGTCGGAGACAAAAATCCATATCCGACCCGCACCGCCCGGGAGCAGGCAGGGGGGCAACTTGGTCATCCAGTAAATGAGGTCCAACATCGTCATCTGCTTGGGGAATCCAAGGCTAAGATCGGGCCGCGGGAACGATCTCCCCACCGTGGAGTCAACGAGGGCATTTTCGTGATTTTCTGGAATATCCAGGCTTGGGATGAGATGAGGCTCCCAATAAAGTAAAAATGTCTTTCTCGGACTACTTTGCCCTTCCGCACTGCCAGACGGGCGTCGCGGCTCTCTCGCTCCTCCCTCTTTTCTTCATTTTATTTTGTAAAAATATTAATGAAAATTGGGTAGATGCCACCTCACGTGCCAAGCCATGGATTCTCGAGCTCGCACGTGCCTTGACATCACCTCGTCACGTGAGACCCATTCTTACCAATTACCATGGAGAGAAAGAAAGGGGATGGGAATAACGGGTCCGGTCTGACGGGTCTACGGGAACCTTAAACCAGATCCGGTCATCGGCCCGAATCAGGCCCTACGTGATTTTTTGTTAACTAGGACGAATGATATGCACACACATTAGGGGGCCGCGACGCCGACGTCATGCTTCCACGGAAATCTTAGGCCCTGCTTTATATTCGGGTGAACGAGATGTTCATTACACGTTCCACCATTCCAAGCGAATTGTGTTGGTGTTATCGATAGTAACGGTGCACCTTTTAACTTGAATATTGTGTTTTTAATCAAAGTTAATGTTTTCATAATAGCAATTTAGTGCACTCAAGCGGCTTAGATTAAAAAAAAAATTAAGATTAAAAAAAAAATTATGCAGCGGCTTCGGCTTGAGATGGGGACCGCCCATTTGTCTCACACGGTCTCGACCAACGAACAAAAGGCACGCAATAGAACGAGCTTGCATCGGTACTCTGAGAAGCGGTATGGGCGAAAGCAAAGCTTCGTGCTTTGGATCTCAAATTAAAGTGGGGATTTGAGTCTTGTATTCGAAATTTGGAGCAGAGATTCATGGATCAAAATGCAAACAAAAGGGACGACGTTCATGCAAAACCGGGCCTCCGTTACCGATAAATGTAATTCCGATACGATCCTATCAAACGGGTCGGCCGGTTCGTTCAGAAGCGTCGTCATTGTATCACACGCTTGTGTAACGGCGACCCTTCTCTTCTTCCCGTCGCCTTCCTTCTCTTTTCATTTTTTTTATTTTATTTATTGTGGTCGTCGTCATTCCTTAATAAGTAACAAATTTTTGGAGGCGAAAAGACGTTGCCCCCTCTTCTCTACTCTGAAGTTGGAGGCGAAAAGACGTTGGTCCTCTCACTCCCTCCCCCTCCGCCTCCTGTCACTGAACCAACCCGTACTCTCTTTCTCTCACTATCTTCCCCCCTTCTATATCTCACTCCCATTTTTGTCATTTGTTGGTGACGCTATCTCTCTTTCGGTCTCCCTTTCTTCCTTCTCGCATTGTACCCAGATCCCGGATTCCTGCTGTTGCCATTCGATTCCTTTCTCTCTCTCTGGGGGTAATATGGCGATGACGAACGACGGGGGAGAGAATGAGGCGATGGAAGCAGCGGCGGAGCCGCCGGAGAGTCAAAGCCCGGGAGCGTACGACGACTTCGATAGCACATGCTCCACGCCCTACGTGAGCGCCCCTTCCAGCCCCGGCCGCCCCACTTCCGCTAACGGCTACTTCTACAGCGCCCCCGCCAGCCCCATGCACTTCTTCGCCGTGGCTTCCGCCGCCTCCTCGGCGTCCATCCCCCTCGAGTCCGACCACTTCCCCGGCAGGCTCTCCGGCTCGCTTTCTGCCTCTGCGACCGACTTCGAGTTCTCCGCGCGGTTCCCAGCGTTGGGACCGGAGTCGGGCTCCAGCTCGCCGGCGACGATGATATCGGCCGACGAGCTCTTCCTTAATGGCCAGATCCGGCCGATGCGTCCTTCCTCCTCCCATCTGCAGAAGCCCCCGAGGCTCGAGCCCTTGCTGGACGACGCGCCGGGGACCGACGTTCCGGAGAGCGTGGATTCTCTGCGAGGCAGGGATTTCCGGTCCAAGAACCGGTCGATCCACCGGCGGACGCGATCGCTCTCGCCGCTCCGGAGTTCCGAGCCTGTTTGGGCAGGGTTTCCGCCGGAGGACGACGAGGAGGACGAAGAGCAGCAGCAGAAGCCAGTAGATCCGCCGCCAGTGGTGACCGCCGCGAGACGCTCAAGGCGGTGGATGAGTCTCAAAGATTTCCTCTACCGCAGCAAGAGCGAAGGGAGAGGCTATGTGAAGGAGAAGCTCTCCTGGTCTGCCCTCACCTTCTCTTCCCCCTCCAGCAAGGAGAAGGACAAGGACAAGGAGAAGGAGAAAGAGAAGGAGAAAGATAAGGACAAGAAGTCTGCTGCCTCGTCGTCGCAGGCTGGGGCGGAGAAGAAGAAGAGGGCTTCCGGCGGAAACGGCGCTGGGAAAAGGAGGGTGCCGGCACCGTCTGCACACGAGCTTCACTACGCGGCGAAGCGGGCGCAGGCGGAGGAGATGAGAAAGAAGACGTATCTCCCTTACCGGCAGGGCCTTCTGGGCTGTCTTGGGTTTAGCTCCAGAAGCTACTCAGTTGTGAACGGCTTCGCCAAGGCTCTCCACCATCACCACAACCAGCCTGTTCCGTCCAGCTAAGCGGCGAGAGTGGCTTTGCCCTCCGGCTGAATCCATCGTGTGTTTGGGGGTTGCTAGAATCTGTGTACAGTCTTTTCTTCCTCATTTTTTTTCCTGCTTTTTCTGGGCCTTTTCTGTCTTCCTTTTTTCCTTTTTTTCTTCTTCAGAGCTACTGGAGATCATTGATGCTTACCATACTGGCCGCTTTTGGTTGTAATCATGTGAAATTCACAAGGAGTTTCCACCCTTTTTCTCTTTTTCTCTCCCTCTTTTTCTGCTGCTAATGGGGTGACCTCAATATGGAGATTCAGAGTAGATCGATTTACCATCTCTGTTTTGATTTTTGGAGTCTTTTAATGATTTGAGATGGATGATACTCTTGTTATGGGTGAGTTGTTACGTTGGCCTCATCCTTTTTCTCTTTTCCTGTGTTTTGTTTCATTGGAGGTGTTGATTTATTAGTCTCCAATAATAGATCAGGAATCAGGAAATAATTCTGCTTCTTTTGGGAGATTGCAGCGTCTGGTAACATGTGCTTTCTTGCAATATGTTTCCTAGCTAGCTAGAGTAGGAGCTGGACGCCTCTCTCCCTCCCTTTTTTTACGAGCAGAAGTTGGGATGGCGAGTTGGCGACGGCTGAGTAATTATTTGATCGAGGGGGGAGGTGCTTTGGGCCCTTTCTCTCTGTGGGGAAAGCATCGTTTAAGCGCCGAATATTTTAAAGCTTCTCTGCGTTGTGGACGATGGCTACCTGCTTAAACAGTAAACGATGCTTAGTTAGAGGAGTTTGTGCCATTATTCTGAACACTGGTACATGTATATGAGTTCCGAGATGAATTTATGGTTTTTGGTTGTGATGATATTTAAAGTCTGTGTGTGACTTAAGAATCCAAGGGGATCGATCAGCGTGTGGATCTGCACATGAGTGGGTGTGGATGAATTATGGGGTGAATTGTTTTTTCTTTCTTTGTTTCTTGGTTGTTGGGTAAAACCCCATGTGACTTGTCCCAGTCGATGATTGGGGGAAGAAATTCTTTTTTCAAGAGACCTCTCTCTCTCTCTCTCTCTCTCTCTCTCTCTCTCTCTCTCTCTCTCTCTCTAGCACAGTTGTGGGTATAATATTATATATATATATATATATATATATATATATATATATATATATATATAGAGAGAGAGAGAGAGAGAGAGAGAGAGAGAGTAAAATGCCTGCCCCTAATTGGGTAGCTCCATTAGGCCACAAATATCCAATTTAGATCAGTTTTCAGTTCGGAACTTCGGAGAGAATTTTTACAATGTTAACTTGGGGTATTCAATTCTAATAGCCTAGATTGCGCAAGAAAATTTGTTGTTGACAACTAAAAATTCTCGACCATGACATCATATAATATGTTGTATTAGCACCTAAATTGAAAGGAGTTTGAGGAATAATAAATTCTACACAGACAAGCCATAGCCATTGCACATGGACCAAGGACATCAGTGACGATGGTGTCCAGAGGAAAAATGGGGATCACAGGGCCTTCAGGCATTACGTTGTTGAAGACAGGAGAAAAATGGGGTTGCCAATGTGAATCTCAACTCCATTAGTCTGATATCATAAGAAACTTTCAATCTTATCAATAAGCAGCCTCAAATTTGGTAGAATGTTTTCTCACTGAATCTAACATGCATCAGAGCAGAAGTTACATGTAATATCTTGTTCACTTTTGTAATTTGTACATCCAAATTCGATTCCAACTTGAGAATATCTAATTGGTCCGAATCAAATATGGAATCTCTCCCTTTTCCCCCAAGTTTTAGCTTCAAAAACTTTAGAAATCTTCCAAGTTTTTGATTAAAGGTTAAATTTTTTATGTTATTGATTTACAATGATGCATCTGGTTGATTTTGAGGGCATTTCTTGGGAGAGGTGTTTGTAAAATAATAGCAAAAGCGCCAAAGCACCTTGTGGAATATGTTCCCTCTGGATATTCCTATTTAAAAGGTCAAGAGGGTAGTCTTTTGTTAGGGCTTCCCTACTGCCTAGCCTTCTTCCAGGATTAGACCTAAACTTACCTTTTATATGCTTTGCAGCTTGTACTTTCTTCACCAAAGGGAATCATGGCCGCGGTTTTAGAGTGTACCAACAGAGTTGAGATTCAACAGATAAGTCCACAGAGAACTCTTAGACGTCTCCAGTTAGCCAAGTGAAATGGTATTATAATGCGTTGCTTGGAGGCAAATGCTTGTGCCAGCTTTGAACCATTTGCATCCCTAAACAGTATTGATATATATATAGTAAAAACCAACCTTCAAAAACAACAAAGTCCGCCATTTTTGACAGGCAAGCATGATGCCATTTGAGACAGATGATGGGCAGTGAGCTCTTTGCCTTCTTTTAACTGAAAGTTGGTATGTCCAAACTGTAGCTAACTGGACGGGAAACTTACCGGCGGTGGAATCAGACATGTATATAAAAGTTCATATAGTTCCGCGTACTGGACGATCATGAAGATCCCAATTGGTAAACATGTTCTTGAGTGTGAAATAAAAGATCGAGGTCAGGTACATCATATCTACGTTCGTTTCAGAGATTAGATCAATGTATGTGAAGGCAGCGGCTGGCCGACCCACTATTGACTGCCTAGCTCTTTCCTCATCGGCCTGCAGAACGAAATTCATAGATGAATATCATGGGCTGATGGTACGAATTCTTCGCTTCTCTCGCTTAATGAGTTTGCTTATATAAAAGAATAAATGTTTAAAGTTGCATATTTGAAAATAAAAAAATTTAAGAGATCTAATTTGTCGGTATTGGCTTTATTTTATGTGGAGTTGGTTTCAGATTCTGATGGAGAAATCTTGAATTGGGTTTACAGCCACTCATAGATTTAGGTGCAAAAGCCTAACGAAACTCAAGTTGGAGCTCATTTAACTATGGACTCTTTTTTCTCTTTCTTCTAAAAAAACAAGACTAACCAATCGGGGCGGAGGGGGCCGGGGCGCCTAAGCCGTCGCCCCACCTCAGCTAATTGAAAAAAAAAAATGCATTAAAAAATTGAAAATTTTTAGTTGCGTAATGTATTTTTTGGATTCGAGTTTAGTTTGGCCCTACTCGGATAAGTTTGTTGGGCCGTTTGACCCGCCGCTAAAAAAATCCAGTCTCCGCTCCACCCCTGTTAACCAAGATGGCGATTCTAAATGGAGGAACGACGACTAAATCAGACCCACAGACTTGCCTAGGTGTTTGCATCAACCTCTTTCTTGAACAATTCAAAAGGAAGATTTTATTGAAGGCCTGCTACTTTCGGGAACTGAATGAAAATGAGAAGAAGTAGATGACAGTTGTGAATGATGTGAAAGAAGGGCAAAGCAAACAGAAAAAAGAAAAAGTTTTGAAGAAAATAATCAATGGAGAATAAAGTAATGCAGGACAATATCTTTCAGGAAATTTTTCTCCGAAAAATGGGAAAGATTAAATCTGCTTGGTACTGAGATATTTATAATAATCATAATGGTACGACTTATGTTTAATGAAGGACGCCAATTCTAAGAAACTAGACTAATTTATACATTATAATTGAAAAGAAAAGACGATTGTGACGAGTAGAAACAGAATCACATTCTTTTTATAAAGAAATTGGTCATTTCTCATTTAGAAAAAGGAGAATGTTTAGTCCTCAAATTGGTTACTCCTTTCAATTTAACTAGATAGTAATGTCTACCACTTTTTATAGTTAAAAAAACAATACTTATAAGAATGGAACTAATGAACAACTCTCATTGACCAGCTAACCCTGACCAGTCATCGAATTAAACCCAAACGTATCCACATAAATTCACTCATCCTCCACTCTTCCTGTTTTTTGTCAACCGAGATTCTCTTTCTATTGTAGGCTCTCTCTTTCTCTCTCTACTGTATAGGATGTACTGTCGCGTGTTTGTTCCTATATATAGGATTAGATCGTTCCTTTAGCAGATAGGGACACGGGTTTTGTCCATTTTTAGGCCACTTTCTACCAGTGCACGAGATATCCCTTCTTCCTGGTTTTCATATGCGGCTTTTGGTATCATTTTGAATGGATTCGAGCGTTCTTTTTGTTCCCTTTCCATTAAAGGCGGTGAACAAGGCGCACCAAGAACACAAAGGAAGTGCTTCTGACTTGTGTTGCGTTCGAGGCGTTTCAACTTTCAACATTCTCACCAAGAAAAAGGCTGTTGAGGGGAATGACATCCAAAGTGCTGATTATGATGCATTCATCAGAGTGAGGAAAAGTATGGGTGGTGAAAAGCCATTAAGAAGTGAACTTGTGACAAGGCTTATTGTTGATCAAGCCTTTTATATATGTTGATGGAGAAACTCAAAGACATGGAATGACCCCTTGTAACAGGCGACAAGAACTCAGTTCAGTTGTGCTGCGGACAGTTGCCAGCGGCTCCTTTTGCTACAGTTGTGGACTCATCCCACTGGTCATTTCAGCAGTGATCTCGCTGGGTATAATCATTCAACTTTATGCTCTTGACGAACAACTTTTTCTTAGCTTGGAATTCCATCGAATATCCGGAAATGAACGTACAAGATCCCATCATTCATGCTATGAATGTAAACCCAAAATGATGTAAATGAGTTGCTGTCAATTTGATCGACTCAGTTCTTCAGCTCGTGCCGACAAATTTCTTTGGATTTTTTAAAAGATGTTTCATGCAAGATGACACTTTCCATTGGACTTCAACACCCAAAAAAATCCCCATAAATTTATGCTCGAACAAGAAGTTTTTTTCTGAGAAATCCAGCTTCATTTTCTGGTTTTATTTCCCAATCAACAGGAAAATACATATTGCAGATAAGGTTTCCGATTCATGAGCTGAAATCAGACCTCCCCTTCTTTTGTCTGGACTCAAATCAGAGCCGATGTTTACATCTCCAGCATCGAGTCCAGTAACTGGATTTGGTTCTTGGAGGGCACTAAAACTTAATTGCACAGGCACGAACTCAACGATCTCTGAGGTCTGTTTTCACTCTCACGTGTAAGACTTTTAGGAAGTGAACATTTTCAATGGCAAGGTGTAGAAAAAGGATGGGAATGATGATTTCACTGTATTTCTGAACAAAAATGGAGCTTCTCTGTCCCAGAAGCAGAGCATCAAGATCTACTTGGTCACTGCATCACTATCATAATAATGGGCTCTATAGGGAGATCATAATGCATTTGATTCTGCTGCTTCGATTCTTTTACCCATGATTAGATCTACACAATGCCCAGATGTAGCCCACAGCCAGAAAATTGGAATCTCGTGCTCAAGGATTACTTGATCCCTGAATCCTCCAAGTAGAAATCCATGTGCACGAGATCACGCCGGAATTTCAATTACATTTAGAAGGAAAAAAAGGCGACTGTGTGTGCTTCTTTGTTTTCAAGAGCAGCCATCGAGACAAAGCTTTGAAAAAAGCAGAGCAAAGAGGAAGAGACTTGTTAGGGATGGGACTTATCCAAGTCTGTCCTTTTTCTTCCAAAAAGGAGACTTGAGCTCCTACAGCCGAATCTTGTTGCAGCAACCTACAAGTTAATCATTTCATGGTAGCCTTCTCACTTTGTACCTTTCCAACTGCATTACTTCTCTCTCTCTCTCTCTCTCTCTCTCTCTCTCTCTCTCTCTTATAAATTTTTTTCCCAAGAAACCTACCAAGTTCCAACTAACTGCAGGTTGGACAGCACATGCCATGCAATATGAAAGTGGGTCAGGACCTGCCCACGTACAAAGTCAGGTCAGGCCCACCCTGAGAGACAAGTTTTTGCCCATCACACACCATTGATTTGTCTCATTCATCTGCCATCACTCATGACATAAATAGTATATAAAAGATACTGACAGCCATGCACCACAAAAAAAGAAAAAGGGAGAGAAAAAAAAAACCAGTGAAAAGATTCGGATATTCATATGCATGATGCGTTCACATTATATTATCTTCTCAATAATATGGTAGACATTATGTTATCTTCTTAATATGGTAGTTGTGTAGTGAGCAGTCATTAGGGAACTTGGTTCCCTTTTTCAAAATTCACTTCCCCACATCTCACTTCTTTCGTTTCATACTGCTCTCCCGAATTGTTGCTTGCTTTAATATAAAGATTTTTCCAAAACATTTGTCGCCTTGCTTCTATTTTGCGTATCGCTTCTTCTGTCATTTGCAGTTCCTGCAACTATGAGCAGCCATTTTTTTCTCTTTTTAATAGAAAATGAATCCCCTTCAGCCTTAAAAACTAAGATCTGGAGGAATCCCGACTACCAAGATGCAATTATTGCTGTGATTGCTGCATCTACTATCCCCCTATTTGCATCCGTTGGGATGTGGCAGGCAGTTCGGAGCCTTAATAATGCATTTGACAAGTTGCAATAGCTCGGCATCTGGCAAGAATCTCTAATTAAGCTTGGGTTCTATCACTTCTATGTGCAATCTTCTAGTTGCACTCGATTTTCGGTTGCCTGGAGTGCCCGCAATTGTGATTCACCGTGGTGAAGTGCACCCTTCTCACCAAGTAGCGTTGTGAAAATCGGAAGCTGAAGCAAATGTTCCTCGCAAACATGAGAATATCCCGTTTCCATATTACATGCAGTTTTTTCTTTTTTTCTTTTTTTTCTTTAAAGCATTGGACTACTCGACAGTCTTGAGAGAGCTTCTATGTCCACTGTGTCAAAGTGTGAAAGAAATTGGCACATTCTTTTCTCTTCTAGCTTTCTTAGTTTGCTCAGTATTCACGGACTTTGTATTTGTAGTGTTACCAGAAAGTTTTTGTTGACCTGTTCAAGATTCTGAACTCTGAAGTGCATTTGTAAGTGGTTTTTGTTTTTTCATGACTAAAAGCGTCATCCGTTGTCACGGCAGCGTGCCTCAAAGATTAGTCTTGGTAAATGAGCGGAATCGCAGAGTGGCTTTGTTCTGGTCTTGAGATCTATAAAAGTGATAACAGGGTGCTTCTTATTTTGTTAGATTAAATACAGCTTAAAGAAGACCCCATCGTGATAATTGAATATAACTTTTTTGGTTCGTATGATTGATAGATGTTTGTCACATGTGGCTATGTGACTTAGATTGTAGTTTAATTAGGCAACTGTGAAATTTTATAAGCAAATAAATCAAAATCATTGTATTTTTTCATTTTAGTCGCTTTCTTCTTTATTTTCTCAGTTTTTTGTTATTAACATTTACACACTTTAATTATCGGTCATGAAGCTTATGCCTTGTTGCCTACTCTCACGCACAATGAACGTTTGAACTCCGCACCTCGCCTCAATGCCCTTCACAGCAACGTTAATTGTGCAGCACAACTAGTGAACACTTGGTGTCTCTATGCCTTTGGATATAATTTTCATCAGTGTGATGCACAAAAACTTGGAAGTACAGCATCTCCAACGAAATGGATTTCTTTTCTGTGCTTCAGATCGTCTAGCTTAAGTTCACACAATCCAGAGACCAAGCAACACAGTTGTAAGAAATAAGCAGCCTCATTGCTTGGCTTGGCTCATCTGTTTTTATTAACTAATAATAGTGCAGAATTTTGCACCTTGTGAGTTTAAAAGTTGCTGCTTACGGCTTCATGACTTGATACAGCACGCAGAGAAGAAAAGATGCCATTAACCTGGCAAGTTAGCTGCAATATGGAATTGACGACACGTGCATACCACAGCAAAATTTCCTCTTAACTAGTTAAACATATCGTAGAGAATGTGATTCTATAATTTCAATACATTAGATCTCTCGTACATCCTTCCTTTTCCTTGGATAAGGAGCACAAAAATAAGGAAAAATTGCAGACCTAATTATAGACCCCGAGTACTAAGGAAAATAGCTTCAAGAAGGATGTAAAGGAGATATATATAGATATATATATAGATATATGCAGGAAAATCCGTCTAAGGTTCCAAGCCAAAGGTGTAAATGACCACCTCTTCGATCAATGAATCCAATATATCCTCCTCAACCTCCAAACCGGTCTCAAATTCCTCATTTTCATAATCCAACCATCTTCCTGTGCCCGTACTCATATCCTTGTACAGTATCTCATCCACCATTAGTTCTCCCATACTTCTCCACCCCAGCATTTCCTTAAAAATTTCATTTACCACATCTGCCTTCCCAACCACAGCAGCCCCTTTGGTCCATCTTCTGCAATCTCCCCTGCTGTAAGGGCCATATTTTGAATCCATACACTCGCACACACAGTCAAAGCACAATCTCCTCTGGATTTTTATGTGCTTTTCGTCTTCAACAGCTGCAGAGATGGCACTGTCACTCTCTAATCTGTCAAAGAGAAGGGGATCAACAATGCCACTGTACGGACCAAGTGCTACATCCTCAAACGTCAACCTGATGTTTACCACAATGTCCCTAACATATTCCAGTTCTTGGTCATTGTTAACGACAAGTTTATCCAGCAGCCCAACCTCAGAAAATCCAGGCATTTCAACAGTAGGTGTACATGCCGAAGTAGCAGAATCCAGGAGGTCCTTGTCAGCAGCTACCACCAATGTGCTTATGGTACATGGTTGGCATGATTGATCAAGTTGACCACCTAAGGAGATAGCTAAGAAATAAGCATAAGAGAAAAAGTGTCCCCAGGTGGGAATAATACAAAGCAGAACAGATAAATTGTCATCCTTCACATTACCATAAACACCATCCGAACTATCCACCGAGTTGTAGCTGTCATTTGAGAAGGCAGCATCAAGGATTGAAACAGGACTTAGCCGCTCATTATCCTCCACAGCATCCATTTTTATCAAATCCAAGTTCCCTTTTTGAGCTTCTGAGTTTTGTTCACTTACTGGTTCTTGTAGCTGAAGGGGCAGTAACAATACAGAAACCAATCAAAAAGATTGAAGAAGTTACAATCAAGAATACTACCAAAATAACATATCAAGGAACCAGACGTGAACAACAGCACAGGTCATGACATGTTATATAGAATACACCAGACACCAGTTGCCAGATGCATAACTGGCGTTCATAAATGCAAATGAAAACATGTGTTCCACAAGAATATTTTCGTGGAACTCCAATCAACAGCTGGTTAGCAACCCTCCAAGTGTGCTCGACAAAGTAACTTCTCATGTTATGGTCTGGTACATTAATTAACGTCACTTGCTGTCAGAAAAGAAAATGGACACAAACTATCATAACACTACAGCAAAGCAGTCAATGCATACACGAGGACCGGAACTGGACATGCTATGATGGCTAAAATATCAACAAGCTTGGAAAGTGAAATTGCACACGCAATTAACAAGAACAAGTGAACCATGTACGCAAGAAGTTTTTTTCATTGTCAGGGAAGACATGTTCAGAGATGGAAACAACGCCTTTAATGTTGCATTATCTTGCACAGGATCTAGTTCTCATATACATGAAGAGAATACTTGTGTTTATAATCAGCAATTATCAAAACCCTGATGTCAATGCTTGAATTGAACAAAGTAAAGGTTAAAATGGCAGGTGCACAGTTCGGTTATGTCAGCAGCAAAACGGGGATAATCTCACACTCCTCTGACGTTACTTCACTGATGTACATGGATGATTTAAAATGTATCCTGTCTAAGTATGTACATTACTTTTTAACTTAATATCAAGGACATTACATCTGAAATTTGGTGTTCGACGTTTTTGTGAAAACATTAACCCCTCAGAATAAAGCAGTGCACATGATTATTGTGCAGCAGGTCCTCCACGGTCAAACAACTAAGATGAAGAAGCAATATATGTTAGAGCCGACCCATCTGGATCCTATCCTAGAGAGCTGAAGTTTATGGTTCAAACTTCAAAGCAGAAAGCTGGCAATAATTGGTCGAGTGATACAAAAAACATTCCCGTGTCATGCGAGCAATTTAATTTGCCTTCATATTTTTTTTATGGCGCCTAACAGGATTGGTGCACAACTTTCCACCAATCATCATGATTAAGAGGAAAAAGACAAAAAAAATGTCGTACTGGGAGGTTCGATCATATTTCATCCACATCTCAATTAAACCCAGTTCCATATTCAGCAAGAATAATGTGTCAGTGGCATAAAGGGATGTCTTCTTCTAGCTTTCCTCCTTGGTGGATCTATCAAATACTCTAGCTTACTTATCACAATAATACCCATGGCAGCTTTTGACTAAGGACGAGAAATGGCCAATGATGAGAACACCTGTGAGTAATGGGTCGACAAACATCACTAGTTCCATGGCATGCGATGCATGAAGAACAGGCTCCATGTAGAACGGTTATATATGTGTGCAAAAATCTTTGCATTAGGCAAACAGTTAGCTAAATCAGATGCTTAATTCTGCCCACTACGTCCCTTCAATGGAAATGAAATGGATATAGACATGTATACCTCAAACTTGTGATCTGTGTTCACCATTGGAGTGCTTGAAGAGGAGCAGTCAGTTTCATCAATGCACCTGTGGTTCACATCATTGTCGTGAGGCATGGATAGACATTCAGCATCATGTTCCTTTGAAATGGAAACCCCAGAGTTTAGAGTAGCGAGAAAATCTTGGAGTATGGACACTGTATTTGCATTTCCTGAATTGGCAGCTTTAAGAGAGCTGGCCATTTGAATCCCAGATGTCAATTCTCTCAATTTCTTCTCCAAAAGAACACTCAAGCTTTCTCCCCCCAAAGTCATGGAACCTGGGGCAGACATCCTTGAACTTTTTGTGTTCGACATATTCTTTTCACCAAGGGAATCTACAATGCATCCCCCCTTCTTGATGCTTTGCTTATTTGATGCCAGGTCAGCTGAGCGAGATCCAGCAGTGGATGCCAAAGGTGAAGTGAACGTAAAAGAAACAACATCCATACTCTTGCTGCTACTTGAAACAGCCTGTTCACCATTCCAAATGTTTCTCTTGTTACACTCTACCTGACTCGTATAGCCAGTAGTAACAGAAGTGGTATCTCGAGGAGTTCTACCTCTTTCATCGATAAAGATGGTACCAACAACCCCATTTTTTTCAGAACGAAAACTCCCTTCTATTGATCTTTTCTTTCGAGGGAAGTCACTGGTTCTTGAGAGGCACTTTTTACTCTCAATATCGCTTTTATCCACACCTTTGTCTGCAGTTCTAGAAACATCCACTTTTTTTGGTTGACTGCAAGGATTCCTTCTGGATGCCATGTGATCCCTTACACTGTCATGATTTGCAAGCTTCTGCCCTGGAGAAGAATTCCCCCCAGCCATACCTTTTTTGGTATGTTGGTTTACACCTGCACATTTTGAAGGCAATCTGTTCTGTTTCTGGTTATTCTGCCGAAGCACATTTGCACTACTAGAAATAGCTTGCTTCTGCTTATTCTTTTGGAGATTTAACTGGCCTTTGCGTTGTCTACTCAATCCTGGTTCAACCTGTGCATCATGTATCAATAAACTATTAATTCTGGTGTTGTTTGGTCGTGCCAAAGATGAACAAGACAGACTTTCCCTCCTCTGCACGTTAACTTTTGCTTGAACAGCAAGTGAGATGGATTTCCCTTGGTTACTATCCTCACAGTTTAGAAAACTGTCCGGTGTTGACACTTGCTTTTCTCTTTTAGTGGAAGAGAAAAATGACTTCTGATTATTTTCTGCACTATTCTGAGATGATGAGGAAGATAAATTCTTTGACATCCTTCCTTCAGAAGCGGTCCTTGAACTGGAACTACCATCGGAACCATTCCAGCTCTTGTTCATGGGTTGTCCGTTCAAAACTTTGACTGCATTAGGCTCAGGAAATTTCTTTGGAAGCTCCAGGGGCCTGGAAATTCTACAGCTAGATATTATATCCTCTGATCGACCTCTATCTTTCAAAGAAATTGATGAAGTTCCAACAAGTGTTGATCTAGTTCTAGCAGCTGGATGCAGTCCAGGTTCAAGAATCTTTGCAGCTGTCTCCATTAAATGAGCTGCACTCTTGGCTGAAACAAATCCAGAACTCTTTATTGGTGACAATAGTCTGTGTTGGATATCTGCATAAGACTTAACTGGTTTTCCCGGTAACGGCTCAGTCTGAAACCTCTCAATTGATCTTTTATCAACAAAAGACATCTTCTGCAATTTTTGCGGCCTTGGAACAACAATTTTACAAGGCAAAATCTCCAAGTTGGCAGACTGTCGGACAGATGGTAAGTTCTGATACTGAGATGCGAATTCTAGGCACTTCTTGGGACCATTAACAATCCTGTTGTCATGAAAAGGGGTGGAACTCGCCTCGGGCACATCTACAGAAGGCAACGATTCCAAACCCATAAGCCTAGCGACCACACTGGGAGCCTTTACTCCCACTCCTTCCTCATCTACTGATAATGATGAAGGATAACTGCATTCACTTCTCTTCTCATCATCCATCTACAGATTAAAAAAAAAAAAAGAACTCATTACTATAGTGCACCATAACAAAAAACTGACGGAACGAAGCTCCCCACATACAAAAGAAAGAAAAAGATCAAACACAAAACATAAAATAAAACAAATAAAGAAACAGCTGCCTACCATATGAAAATTGGTAGTCTGCAGTTTCTCTCCGTCCAGCTTTGCTTGTTCGGATTCATCTACTGAAACAGACAGAAGGAAGAACAAGAAGAATGAGACCAACAAAATGCACAAAACAACCAATGAAGATGAAAAATGTATTAATCGAGATTTATGGGTGAGTGGAAGAGTAGGAAATCTATAGAGCGCCAAAAAGTTATTACGTCAGGGGATTCTTGGTCCATTTCGCTTTCACGTCAACTCAATATGGCCAGTGAAAATAAATTATGTACAAACATTGACTCTCAAGGAAGGAAACTTGTGGCAGAAAGACAGCAGATCTGCGATGCATAAATGGAGGCACCACTTCGCAATAAGATGAAAGCCGGATGATTACCTGCCGCGGATGACTTGGTCGAGAACAGCTTCTTCCACCTAGATTTACCATTTCGATCGAACAGCTGAAAGAAACCACCAGGACCTGCTCCCTTATTGTCTCTTTTCTCGCCTCCCATTTTCGTTTTCTAGTTAACTGCCTCTCCTTTCCTCTTGATCTCTTAACTAAAAGCTAAAAAGCCACAGTTGCATCACCAGCAGTGAGAACTATTGTGTGAAGTCCATGGGACACTAACAATCCAATTCATCGCTGAATTCTTCAGACCTCGCTTTAGCCCTGGCGTTGACAAATATATGCAAACTATAAGGAAGCATCAATTTTAGCTCTAGCCTCTAAGTACTCATATGTCGGCCATCCTAAAAAACAAGTGATCCCGCATTAGCGTTTGACCACACCAATTCATCTCAATTCCTCAACTTAAAGGGGAACCAGCAACTACCATGGATTTCACCAAGCAGGAATTTAAAAAATCACAATATTCTCTGCCCATAAACTTGCTGCCAAGTTCCACCAACCAATACATGAAGAAAAGAATCAGATGCTCTGGATATTTTCTGTCTACTGAATCCTCGAAACGATCCCCTCTAACTACCCCCCATTAATCAGAAGCTTTCCTCCGGCGGAACGCACATGTAAGATTCTTCAGAAAAGAAATCTAGAATCCCCTGAGCTGAGGAAGCCAAATGGAACAAAACCTCCATTGTGCGAAAAGGTCAACGATCTTGGCCGATCAGTTCGAAAGAATAAATTCAAGAGCAGATTCAGCATTTGCTCCGGAGCGGAAAAACCGATCTTCTAAACAACCAAAATTCAAAGAGAACCAACTACATTCCCCTCAGGACCTGGAATCCAGCGCCGCCAACGTTCAAAACAAGGCCCTGAGTTTCCTCGTCCTCCACCTAAACAAAAATCCGCCAATAGTGCTTCAGAAAAGAGCCAGAATTCTATCCCAGGACATCCAAAAAAGAAAAAAAAGATCCACGCTACAACCTTGAACAAATCGTCCGTTTCACGGCGAAAAATCTTCGTACAAAGAACACTAGAAGCTGCCACCAAAAGCAGCAAATCTAGGGTTCCTGTCACGCAATTCCCCCCTTCCCACAAAAAGGAAAGAAAACTCTCACATCTTCAACCTTCACAGCTGAAAAGAGCACAGAAAGTCAGGACTTGGGCTGCGGAAGAAGATCTCTGAACAGAGTAAAATACCAAAAACAACGAAAATGCAGAGACAAAGGTTGACCCACAGACTTTACCTTCTTCAACAATGTATGTGTGTGTGTGTGTGTGTGAGAGAGAGAGAGAGAGAGAGAGAGAGAGAGAGAGAGAGACAGGACAGACTGGTGCAAAATGCGAGAGAGAGAGAGAGGGAGAGGGAGCGTGGTTACTTGATGGGGGAAGGAATTTTTGCGGGGAGGTTGTTTTCTGGCAATTAATGTGATGCAGCGGGGGCACAGCACGAAAAAAATTAATGATTTCCTCTTTCCCCTTTTTTCTCACCCATGATGCATATTTACCAAGAAGTCCCAAGTTTCCCCGCGAATATCGAAAAAGACTGCCCTGCAGTTGGTGGCTACGAGCCCTTCAAATGACAAACTTGCCCCTCTCAACCGAAGGTCCACAAAACCTCAGATGAAAAAATAAATCGGGTGTGAGTCCGATCCAGATTCACTATCTATATGAATTTATGTCAGGTGAATTTAAAACTTTTCGTTATGATGGGACATGCTTTCGATGGCTGGATCGACAAACAAAGATCCATGCAAATTTATATCAAGGATCTGATCTTAAATTCGACAATTAAATTTATGAGGCCAAAAAGTCAACTTAAATACTTGGAATTTTTATGCATTGGCATATGTGAATTTAAGAGGAACTGAAATCTTTTGGCTATCCAGAAACATCTAAACTCATCCAGTCTCTCACAATATACATCCGATGTAACCTCAATACATTGAGTTGTGTGTGTAAGAGTGAAAAATCAAGCATCCGGATGTATAAAATCATTTGGATTCGATGTCAGATCCAGATTCGATGTCAGATCCATACCCTGTGCCCTCGCAAAGGGTATTTTTGTCATTTTTTCACGCTAACATTCTGGTAGAAGACCAGCAGCGCACCGAAGTCATTCGTACTTGTCAGCAAAGTTAGGGGTATAACTGTCATTCGTATATGCGAAAGATAACGTCTCTCTTTCGGGGGCGGAAAAACATTTCGAATTACGAACCGAAAAGAACAAGTCACTGATTACTGATACGCCCCTGTGCCGAGGAACTGTTTACGAGGATATCCCCAGGAACAAACGTTCCCTACCTTTTCCTCAATTGACCGGAAGCGTCTTGGTCGTTCAGTTTAATTGCCAAACGCGGCTTCTCCATTGATGACGTCAGCCTTCAAAGGTTCAAGTAGACATTCTTGTCCTTAATGGGAATGATACGTACATTTTGGGTAACCCGGTTGACGTGGAGGGCCTTTCAGCGCCTCCTTAAAACGGGGAATCGAGAGGCTCGGGGTCGTGGCGCACGCTTCCGCAGGACCTTAATGACGAAAATACCCTTGATTTGACAATTCGTGGGCCTGCTGGTGAGTGGTGTCGGCAGCTGAGAACGACGAAGTTCGTGAACTCGGTCGCGTTTCAGTAGTCTCCAAACGGATTCTCTCATGAGCTTCAATGATTTTCACAGAGAAGTAAAACTTTCTCCTTAATTACCAAAACCGGATTTAATTTCCATTCGCTTCCAATTTAGTCGAAAAGTAATCTGATCTCTAAAAAAACGCAATTTGCAGAAAAACTCAGTCATGTGTCAATGATGGCCAACCTTTTGAGGTTAAAGATCCTAGAAATGAAAAAGTTTATCTTTATGCAAGAAAAAAAAAAAGCAAAGCAAAGCAGAGAGTGGATGTGAGGCTGTCAGTGATCTTCTTGTTGCTACTTTAATGCAGCTGAGGGCCTTTCCATTGAAGACCATTCACTAATTAGTTGTCACATCAATGATACAACATAAGAAAGACTTCATAGGGGGAAAAAAAAAAGAAAGGAAAAAAGATCTGCTGTTTGATGCAATCACATGCATGTGCTTCCCCCATTGTTTAATTTGCATTATTTTTCATGAACAAGGACAACCACGGGGCTTTCTACTTCACATTCATCACCTGAAATAAGCAGGAAGAGTACACGATTTAATCAAAAGCAGCAGTTGGGGGCTATTTTATCCCCGAATGCAATTAAATGGATTTGAAGTTTAATTGACAATTGATCACATCATTACATTTAGAGCTTGTTTGGTGGTTGAATTTATCTCAAAAATCATATTAGAAATGTACCTGCTCTAATCTTTATGACAAATTTTTACTTTAACCATGTTTGGTGAGACCAAAGGACCGCACAATAAGTTGCTTTTGTTATTTTTGGCTGCACCAAACTCGGGGGTCGCATCTGATAGACTGGATAAATTATTCAGGTAAATGGTGGGACTCCTTTCTCACCACCTCTTTCCAGGGACGAAGCGTAGGATAAATTACATCCGAATGACTTATCCCGTGTTCCATGGGGTGAAGAATGCCCCCTTGCAATGCAACACAAGGGATTAAAAATCACATCTAAGGTGTCAGTCAGCAAAAGAAAAACGATGGGACGGGGTTTGAGAAGGAGGACACGCTACTGAGGCTGTAAAGAATGTCAAGGAGGTCAATGTCAGAGCTCAAATCGATCTGCTAACCGCCACAGTCGTCAATGTTGAGCACAATTAGTATTCCACCATCACATTGAATCTACTCCATTTGTCGGCAATGGGGAGAGACTGAGAGGATATATATATATATATATATATATATATATATATATATATATATATATATATATATATATATATATATATATAGAGAGAGAGAGAGAGATAGAGAGAGAGAGAGAAATTATTGGATATGTTAAGACAATTTCGGCAGGATGATGCCCAAAAAAAAGTTTCAAGTAGAAGTTGAACACTGTAATGTTTGTCAGATTCAGAAGCAAAATGATGCCAAGAAAGATATTCAAAAGGATTGTACTGAACACTTTCAGACCACTTTCACAGAGTGGAGTGGAAATTATCCTCCCTCTCTTCCCCCTTGCCATTATTGCTGTCACGTACTTCTCGTTTGGCGTTTGCTGAAAAAGCCAGCGCCATCTCCTCGACCCTAAACGGTGGTGGCCACTTTCCTCTTTGCCTTTCTTGAGCGCCATGTAAAGTTGGATTCAAGGTTTCAACGTGGAAGTAGAGCGGACAGATTCTGGTGGTACTCAGCCTTACCAAATTCTACCAACAAAACTATATTTGGACACTGTTTTTCTTTTTATAATTTGGTAACGAATGTTGATATGACGAATTCTTGCCCTTCCGAGCTCTCATGTTCCTTATGAATTCAAGAATACCAGAAGCAAATGGTTGTCATGAGTTGTCAGGGGTCCGAATCTGCAGCCTCCAATCCAATGCGAGCCCATGGAATACAATAATAATAATACATCAAAACATATATAATAGTATGTGAGACATGTGATTTAAGACGACCAAACACGTAATGTAAATACGAGGCATGTGATGTAAGATGAGCAAACACGTAAATCGACACCCTGTCTTAAGCGAAGTGTCGGCTGGCAGTTTTGGCATCTCGTTATTGTTTCATGAATCTGTTTAAAAGATGAGAAAAATTCGTGGAACACTTGAATTTCACATTCATGAAATACTATCACAATGTTTCTGCTTAATCAATATGATTTTGTTGGATATGAAAGCAAAAATTATATCCTCATATCTATACTTAGAGATCCAATACTTTTGCCATGGGTCCAGATACTTACTCCCAATTGAATGATACCTTACAAGGACAAGATGGGGCCAAGTGCTTTTGTGGAGGAAATCCATTAGGCCCACCACAAAACAAAGATGAATGGACCTCCTGTCTCAGCAGGCGCCTTTAATGTAGACCTGCCAGCTCTTCTTCCAGCTCAAAACGACTATGTAATGTCAACTGAAGGATCAGACATTAGTGGCAGTATCAATTCTTGCCAGTTATCAAGGGTGGGTTGGGTGGGCAACTCTTGAGATCAATAAAACACGATTTCAATGTCCTGGGTCCTTCACAAAAGCATGACTAAGATCGTGAAATCCATGTTCCCGTCGGATCTTGGACCAAACACGCCCCTTCAGGCTCCAAGATTGCACCAACCCCTGTTGTAAATGTCAGCTTCCCTTTTATATAAAACGAGCCAAACCGACTGACAGGCATCGACGTGCACGTATCGGCTTGTGTCATGCATTTTTTAAATTTCAAAAATGAATTTTATTATATTGTCGAATGCAACGCTGAATCCAACAATACGAATCCACATGATCCGAATCAATACTTGAAAGGCACGTTTTGTATATAAGAGAGAGAGAGAGATATGCCTGTATGAAACATAAGATCCGAGCACCCCAAGTGGGGTGAACAACGAGTCAAGTTACTCAAGCTTGACTCGTTAAAGCTCGGCTTGTGAACGAGTTCGAGCCGAGTCATTTGTTTAACGAGTCGAGCTCAAGTTCATGAGTCGACTCGTTCAAATAATCGAGTTGAATTCGAGCTCAACACGTAAATGTCGAGTCGAGCTCAAGCCTTAATCAACTAGATATATTCAAATGAGTTTACGAGTTTGTCGAGCCTTAATTGAGTCGAGCTCGAGCTCAACATGTAACTGCCGAGTTGAGCTAGACTCATGTCCACCCCTACACCCCATATCTTAGATCTCAATCCGAGGCAAATACCCATAAATATTTATAACAAATTTGGAAACAAGCTTGTGGCCGCCTGTAACGCAACCATATTGGCTCCCCAAAGAAGAAGACCCCATACTTTTTCATCTTGGTAGTTGTAAAGGAGATTGCTGCTTCTGCAATTGAAACAAGGAAAGAGGACGACACTTCGAAAAGGAATTCTTCCTTACACTTTGATTGGTATCAGAGATCGCACCGTCACGTTAACCATGCCATAACCTTTACTGTTAAAAAGAGTAAAAATATTCACAATGATTATTGTATAACTTAGAAACATTTGCTTGGTTTATTTTAACCTTACTATAGATATTATATCACCTTAGATATAACGTGCTAAGATGCAGGCCATGTTGGTCAGGTGTACGAATCCACGTTCGTATCACCAAGAGACACGCGACCAAGATCATGTCTCTATGACATAAAGAAGCTGGATATGGTACGATTATTCTGAGCCTGACATGTCATTTGCAGATTCAGATGAATTATAAAAATGATCTGGATCTAAAGGTGGATCTAATCCATCTGTAAGCCTATGTTCTTCCTCTTTGATCTACTTTTATGGTTCAGGATTGCTTTGAAAATCAATTTATATTATATACACATCAACTAAAATATCTTTGAGTTATTTCTGATCGTATACCACTTTCACATGTCCTGTTAGATAATACTATTCTGAGATTGGATCTACTGGTTGGCGTTTTGGATAAGAAGGAAAATTATTCAGATCCGACCCGGCCGTTTGCGGCAGAGCTCTGATTAGCATGTAATATTTCTTTTTTTCTGACGGCAACTTGTTTCGTTTTACTCATCACGGACCTCGAGAAATGGCGCTCCCGGTTTTCGAAATAGTACCATTTACTCGCTGACATTAATGCCGCGACAAGCCCGTTATGTGACCGTTAGCTTTTCACCATAAATTTCACCCACCCCACGCTCCAGTTTCCCGCCCGAGGAAGTGGATCGGGTATACCTGATTTAGACCCATAACCGATCCAATTAAATCCAGATCTCTTCAAACCGGGCGGCCTCATCAACTACTGTAGTCTCTACGCAAATAATGCATACATATATATATACATATATATATATAAGTTTTTAGTTGATGGGAGGCATTCATATGTCCATATGTCTTATTTCAGGGGTCCCCACAAATTTTGAAAAAAAAAAAATAGTACTTGTCATCTCAAAAAATTGTATTTGGCGTCGGTAAATATTTTGAGAAATACTGTCATCTTAAGCATTAAAAATCTCAAGTTTTCAGTTGCCCAAATGTCTACAAATTCAAATCATAATTCCAGGAATCCAAAGGTAGATCATTAAGAATGCAGTTTGAATCCTAGATTCTTTGACATTTCATAAAGAAAAAGAGAGTCGATAAAATGAGAATATATAACAAAATTTAGGAACAAGAAGTCCCATAAGTACAAAAACAATTCGCAAAAAAACAAATCGTAAAAACAGAAGCAGGAAGAAGAAATATACAATACAATGCACAGAAAAATAAGATAGGCGGAGTAAGAGAGGAAAGACGGAGCGGCACAGTCGCGCAGCCGCAGACGGGCAGCGGCGCTTCAACCGAATGGCAAACTAAACATCCCCTTGCACAAGACGAGCCACAGAATCTAGCGAAGAGAATGTGCCCCTAAAGACCCTGTTGTTGCGCTCCTCCCAAATGCACCACCAAGCTGAAATGAGTCACGACCTCCAAACATGACCCCATGAAGCAGACAGGTGGGGGGAATGACAAAAGAAGACGAATGGACGGTGGATTTGGAAGGCTACTAACAATGGAAGGCCAGATAGAAACAATGACACTAGAGAAAAAATGAAAAGAAGTGAAAAGGTGGACCCGAGACTCAGTCGCGACAAGACATAGAGGACACTGGTTAGCCAATTTGATGCCAAGACGCTGTAGGTGGTCAAAAGTGTTGATATGGCCAGTAAGGAGAAGCCAAACAAAAGCAATGACACGAGGAGAGAGGTCAGGAGACCAAAAGAAACGAGGTAGGAGCGACGCGATAGAAAGACCAAAAGAGGCCAGGTAGCAAGAAGAAAAAGTAAGGAAAGAGAGAAAAAAAGAGAAGGAGGGTAATTAGTACAATTCTAAGCATACATGTGTCATGTGATTGCACCTATCTTATCTGATCAATTCTCGTAAGGAAATGAGTCTGATACTACTTTGATATAAGGTTTAGTTTTTTCTTATTGGATTTGATATATATCAAATTTTGGGATTTCCCATCTCATTCATTGCAATATCAGATTACAAGGGTGTTGTATTCCGATCCAACCCCGTCAACAATGAAAGTGTAATCGTGAAGAGGGTTTTATTACGCCTCAAGGGGCATAGCGTAGCTGGTCGGGTCAGGTCTCTAGTTCGATTCTCGTGGGCGCTATGTTCCTGTGTCTTAAGGTGGCAGAGTGCGACATCCAGTTAAAGGGTGTCCCGTTCTATCACTGACACCGACACAGCTCAGGACCCCGGAGGCAGGGGGAATGGGGAGCCCTTCGGGCTTCACTCGGGCAGTGGGATTTACCCTCTCGCTCACCCGAAGAGGGTTTTATTACGATGGGCTAGTGATTGCATTCTCTAGATCGATCGATAAATACATATCAGATTGTAGCTTGTTAGCAAATTGGTATTCATCTGTATTCTACTTTACAAATAGAAATCAGCAATAATAACAAACCAGTCTCTATAGAGATAAATCCTGTTGCCCGAATTAAGGTGCTTTAGAAGACCAGAAAAGATACCAAGAACAGAAGAAAAAAAAGATCATGAATCCTGTTGAGATATTGCACAACAAGATTTATATTAGGTTTTAATTAGTAACTGCCAAAATACCAAAGCAAAGAATTCAGTGCTCTACAGCTTTGCGTCGATAAGACCGGCATCACCGTTTGACGAGACAGGACTCTCATCTGCCTGCAGAAGATATCTCGAAAAGGCCGAAGCTCTTCTTCATTTTCTTATGTTTTTGGGTTTCAAAGCTACTTTGAGACTCTATTCGCGCTACGTATATATATCAACTAACGTGTCATGCATCCATCATTTGTAAAAGGAATAGTATTTATAAAAATCAAAATGACATTAAACTTTTCATTAGTGCACCAATTTGATAAACTATGTTAAGACCCTCAAAGGACTCACCAAGGAAAAAACCATTTCTTTCTATGAACTCCCAACGAAAACACTGACGCCTCCAGGCAGTTGAGAGGCGCTGGGGGTATTTTTGGTATTGAAAAAAAGAAAACGTTTTTCATTAATCTCCACGAGTGTACTGATTGGCGGCTTTTGGAGAATATTTACGAAACTATGGGAGCCTCTTTGTTAAAATCTGAAACTTAGACGGTGATTTGTTATTGATTCGAAACCTCGGCAGCTTTTTCGTAATTTTCTCACGGCAAAACCCTCTCCAGAGGAAGTAAACCCCCATGGTCGTCGTCCTCATCGTGTCCGTCTCGCCGCCAAAAGCACATATCTTTTTTTTCCCGCCATGAACAGCAGAGCCATTGGAACCGCTAGCGCTAGCGAGCTTTTCGCGCATGCTGGGGCGCTCGAGAGGAAGGCAGTCGCGGGAGGATGGGCGAAGAAGTCGAGGGTCTCCCTGCCGGCGAGGTCGAGCCCCGGACTGCTCTCCAGGAGTTCGAGGGTTTCGCGGGTATCGTCGATCAGGATGATGCAACAACAGCAGGGCGGTCGTGGGGGACTCACCTATAAAGACGCCGGCGTTGACATCGACGCCGGCTCTGAGCTCGTCCGTCGCATCGCCAAGATGGCTCCTGGCATCGGAGGCTTCGGCGGACTCTTCCCTTTGGGTGTGCTCTCTCTCTTTCTTTCTTTCTGAAGGGTTAAAGGTGGTTTCTTTTCTTCATTGTCAAATTTCTACGAATTGGGCGTTTTGGCCGTATGTTTTCCTCACATGTCCCTAGAGCACACTGTAGGATTCCGGCGTTGAGAAGCAGGTGAATGTTTCAGTAGAATACGGGGACTATCACACATCAAAGTGGGGCAAATTCGAATTGGGGTTACGACGAGATTGCAGAAGTCTTTTTCATTTTCCTCCCTTTTTCTTCTTTTGGTTGTTAATAGCAATTAGGTATTCGAGAGAAACTGTTTGTGACTCAAACTAGCTCAGGAGTTTCTGAACACATATGCTGCCCAAATGTTCAGCATCATGTATATTATATCTAATGGATTGAATCAAGATTTTACTCCTTACTTTTCTGCCCCTTAACCTAAACAGTTTCTGGTTTTTTAATGTTAACTTTCGGTGACAACCTTCATTTCCTGCTGGTAGTGGTCTGGTTCTGTTTATTTCTTTTGGCGATTGTATCTTCTATACTTGCCTTCACTTTGTTAGGACGAATTGTAAAGGAGTGTTGATCATCTCAATAAACAGGTGATTCCTACCTTGTTGCTGGTACTGATGGTGTTGGGACCAAGTTGAAGCTGGCATTTGAAACTGGCATCCATGAGACTATAGGCATTGACCTGGTAATACTCCGTTTCAGTCGTTGCATGCCTGATTTTGGTCCGTTCTTGTGACGGTGAGGTCATTCATCAGGTCGCAATGAGCGTCAATGACATTGTTACATCTGGGGCTAAGCCGTTGTTCTTCCTTGATTACTTTGCGACAAGTCATCTTGATGTTGATCTTGCCGAAAGGGTATGGATTCGTTCTTCTTGATGCGTATAGTATGTCCTAGTCTAGATTGGTTGTTAGTCATTATTTATCTGATTTCTTTGTTTAGGTGATCAAAGGTATCGTTGAGGGCTGCCAACAAAGTGACTGTGTTCTCCTTGGCGGGGAGGTATTCATGCATTTGATGGTTGCTCCATTTTTCTAAGTATTTTTATAAAAGCTTCTTTGTCCAATGTTGCTTCACATGAATATCTGTGAGTACATTTTCTGTGATCCTTATTGGCTCATCGGTAAATTTAATTTTCCTTATTTCGTTACCTTGTTTAAGGAGCTTCTTTGGAAGGAGTCGGTCACAAAAGTAATCCATTGGTTTCTGGTCTAGTATTCTGTATTGGTTGTAGGTTGTGATTCATATGCCATTTACCTTTTTTCACATACAGACAGCAGAAATGCCAGATTTCTATGCAAATGGAGAATATGATTTGAGTGGTTTTGCTGTTGGAATTGTTAAAAAAGATTCAGTCATTGATGGAAAAAATATAGTTGATGGAGATGTTCTCATCGGTCTTCCTTCTAGTGGGGTCCATTCCAATGGGTTTTCTCTTGTTAGAAGGTAAGATGAAGTTCCACAAAAAAATTAATTATCATACTTTGATTTGCCTATTAGCAAGTGTGAGTTGTGTCAGAACTTTGGATATTCAATTCTCTGTTCTCGATCCATAATATTTTGCAGTTATACTCTTCCATGAATACACTTTTGCTTAGAATTTCTTGCCTAGCGATCAGTAGCACATGAGTCCAAATCATGTTGACTACATGTTTTTCTATGGGCTTTCAGGGTTCTGGCACATAGTGGTGCTTCTTTAAATGACCAGCTACCCAATAGTAATGGGATCTCGGTTACTCTGGGAGAGGCTTTAATGGCTCCAACTGTGATCTATGTCAAGAAGGTAATTTCCACTTTCATGCTGCCTTTTGTTACAGCAAGGTAACGCTTGTGAAAAATGTATTGCCGGTTATTTGTCTTAGGTACTTGATATTGTCAGTAAAGGAGGAGTAAAGGGAATAGCACACATCACTGGTGGTGGGTTTACAGACAATATTCCTCGGGTGTTTCCGGATGGTCTTGGGGCATTCATATATCCTGATTCTTGGGAAGTGCCTCCTATTTTCAAATGGATTCAAGAGGTAATTTGCACAAGATATGTTTAATGTTCATTCTAGAAATCAAGGTCATGGATATGCTTTGTAGACAATAAAGTAGGAAGTCAGCTTCTTCATAGTATCGAGTCCAGTTTTTCTGTGCAGCCATAGATTCTGGATCTTATAATGCGACAGCAGAAATTTGGACCTCTGAATGTAATTTAGAGTGATGATGTTTCAAGTTTTCAACTGTAATGCAGTCAAGCTTGAATGAGTATGCATGACAATTGATGGTATAAATTTTCTAATGAAAAAAAAAAATGAAGGTAACTAAGTAAGTAGGGTGCACCATGAAAATCAGATATTTCTTCTAATCCTCTAAAAGTTTCAGGATTACCACCTGTTTCATTGTTTAGTATATTATTTTTATTAAATTGATCTGCATTAGTCTATTTCATATTTCATGGGTTTTGGTCCATCATTCAAGCATGCCACGGGGGAAAGGTAGGGTCAAATGGTTTTCAATCAATTCATTCAAGCATGCCACGGGGAAAAGGTAGGGTCAAATGGTTTTCAGTCAATTCTTTGTGTAGTAACTATAAATATGTCTTGCATGTGATTTATCAAGTTCTGTAGTCGATTCTCTAAGTTTTGCCATGTCTTTTCCTGTCATGAGTGGAAGGTACTGTTGCTCTTCCACTTTTTTTGCACCATTGGACATCTTCCCATCATTCCTGGCCAGCAGGAAAGTCCTTCTCGCGGGAAGCAAGTATGACCGTATGAGTTGAATTTGCATGGAGATTGGTCTTCACGATACCACTACATGGAAAACGCCCACTTAAAAGTTATCTTGTTGCTAAGTTTTATTTCAAGAAACTTTTGCCTAGAGATTGGCAAGCAGCCGTATGATTGTCTAGATCTGATGTCTATCAGTTAGGTCTCGACCTATTTTTCCTTGTTGGTTCTGCAGGTTTTGTTATCTCCTGATACATTTTATCCCTAGCTTGTATATTTGGTATGTTTGGAAGGAGGTAGAATGAAAGCTCTCCTTTTGTCCATGTCAGATCCATTTTCGCCTTCTTGAATATCTTTCCAAATGTTCAGTCTTTTCTGCACAAGGTATTGCAGAGTGTTATTGCAGTCTGCAATTCTGACATGGGCTTTTGCTTTTATTTTGCCTTCTGTCACTGAATTTCATTCGGTCTTAGCTTTCAATTTACTGAAAAATCCACTCTTTTTATGGAGGATTAGATAGTTGATACATGCATGTACTGTTACCAATCCCCCCTTCTCTCTCAATCATATTAGGCTGTGGACAAATTTTTTGAACTTGAAATTTGATTTGTTTCAGAAAGGAGGAGTTGAAGATGCTGAAATGCGGAGAACCTTCAATATGGGTATAGGAATGGTTCTTGTTGTCAGCCCAGAGGCTTCTAGCAGAAGCCTTGGTGAAGGACATGGCCCATGCGTGCCTCGCCTTATTGGGAAGGTTGTTAAAGGTGAAGGCGTGATCTATAAATGACAGTATCATCTGCCGACAACAGAATGGAAGAGTTTAAGGCGAAGATGGCGGCTCTTTTTTCGATATTAATAATTTATACTTGTATGTTAATGTGCAACAACAGCCTATCTGAAAGAAGGGTGCTTTGCATAGAATGTTTGTTTTATATGGAAGTGGTTGTTTCATCTCGATGCCCTTCTTAGACACTGCATCTGTTTCCTTGCTGCATTGAGTATGAGGCATTTCTATCTTAGCTTATGGCATGGGCGGTAACGGGGATGACATGCTTGGTTCTCGATTGCTTCGGTGCTCAAGTAAAATTATCATCCCCAGCTTGAGTGTCTATATGAAGAACCTGGTTTTATCTCCTCTTTTATTTTTCGTAGGATTGAGTGTAATCTGGTCTTAAACCAAAATTTCTCAACTTTACGCAGATACCTTCGCAGTGATAGAGACATTAGCGTTCTGAGGGCAATTTCGGTCTGATCTTGGCTATGAAATAATGTGGTAGAACAAAAACCTCTCTTTCTTGCTTAAACACGGCTATGCCGGTGAACTGCATATGTTTCTTTTTCAGGTGGCTGACGCTCTGGCTCGCTTCAAGTATGAGTTTTTGATTATCCCTGTGAATGGAATGGATGAACCTTTTTTTAGCTACATGTCGGATGCTTTTTATGTGAATTCAAGTGATCCCTAGGAAGGTTCCTACTCTTGAACATCACCTACGATCAAACTGGCTCCATTGCATTCTTAACTCATAACTGGAAAACCATGATTCTGTTGCTTTTACGGAAATTTGGGAAAATTTCACCTATAACTTTCCAAAGGTAGCAGTAGCTTTCCCTGCTCAGACCAGTTTTGATCACTTTTCGACGGTTTTCATGGGTGTGTATCCTTCAAAAGCATTTTTTAAACTCTTTCAGGAACTCGTAATCGTCTCATTCGTGTTGGCGCCAGTGTGTATGTGTGACCGTGCTGCTTCTATGCAGCATTCATGTTTAACGATTTTGGACCAAAGGCAACTTTAACGTAAAGAACTTTCAAACCAAATTGGCTGTGGTCAGCAACAAACCACAATGACATTCTTGCTGTTCAACTGCGTTCTACAGAAAGAAGACTTCGACTCTACTACCACTAGGAATCAAATTGTGTTAGGAAGGGTACGCCTTTTCCAGGTCAGAATTTCAGTACATCCTTGAATACAATTAGCCATGTTGCTGCTTCTATCAAAGCAAATCTCATCTTCTTCTCCTCCGGCTCCTCCTCTGGTTAGCCGGATGCATATCGGTGGTGGGTTGAACGTCCCTTTTCTTATTATTCCCCGCGAAATGAGACCTTTCTAAACTTGAGCCACTGAGAGCTGCACTATGCTTCAAGTCCCTCGGGCCGCCTCTAGTTTGTTCCACATAATTTCTTGGGTAGGAGTTCTGTTCTTCAATGTAACTTCTCTCCATACGTCCATAACAGAACCTCTTCTCTAAAATTCTGTCAAACTTCTGAGGGGGTTGCCTTTCGTTAACAGCAGCAAAAGGAGAACTCGGCCACCCCAAACCCACTGGTCTGCAGGAAGGCCTTTGCGTCTCTCCCAACCAACTTGCATCAATTTGGGGACAATGGATTCCTTCTGCTGTACGCGCCCTGCTGCTCTGCGTGGGCAGATTCTCCTGCAGATAAGCAATGGCTGTTGGATCTGGCAATGAATGGTGCGCGCAATTGAAATGGGTTCTCTGGATTGCTGCTTGATGGCCTCTGGCTACTTTGTGGCTTTCAAGAGGAAAATATTTCTTGGGTGTTAAGGATGTGGGTCTGCTTCGTTTTGGCCCATTCTCTTTCCTGCCAATACCAATTTTTGACCGTTATTTTTTACAGAGAAAAGAACGTAACAAAGACAGTACCTATTGGTCTTTAACTATCAGATGTTCTGCTGTAGAAGCTGACAAGTTCATGTCATCTTCGAAACAAATAACAATGAATATATTTCAAACCCATGTTAGTTAACAACTATATAGTCTGTTCGTGCGTGTGTTGTGTGTGGCCACACGCTTTTTTGGTTTAGGCGTATCCAAATCCCATGTTTGAAGATGTTCATGGTTACAGAAACAAAACCTTTCAGTTTTCTACGTAACTACGTTAATTGTCACAGGATGCCCCTATACAGCCAAGAAACTGTGGAGCTAAAAAAAAAAAAACGAATGGAACAAGATCCATGAACTCCCGCGACCAGTTGGTAAAGAGTAGTATGGTGTGCATATTGGGTTCGCTTATGGATGATTTATCCGTGAATGGAGTGTATAACTGAGGAAACAAAAAGAATCAAAATAGCAAGTTCTCTCTTGTTGGTATGTTGAAATGGAAGACTTCACCCAGAAAATCTGGAGATTTCATAGCTGATCTTGATAAACTACAATGTGCAGTTCCAAATCGCAATGCCCCCGTCAAATAATGTATTGCCATGAATATAGGAGTTAGGAGGTGATATCTGTGAATTCTGTGTTTTTGCTTTTTTCTTGGAGGAAGCAGGCATAAAGTGATACATAGCCTTTTCATATATAGACTATTAATCATTAAAAACCATCTCCATCTGAAATCCCTGGATAATATCACTGTAGTATTTGAACATTAGCAAAGCAGCAACAGGTGGGCGAAGTTGCAGTAAGTCATGGTCCAACGCAGCTAAGAAACACTCACCATCTTTAGGTGATTGGCACCTGGCCGTTGCTTCTGAAGTTGTAATGCTTGCAGAAAATGCATTACAGATGAATTTGGGAATCAAGTGTAGAAGAATTAAGTTGGAAGTACCTACCTGGGAGGCCCCAGAAGGTACCAACAGATTTGGATACTCTTTATGGTTAAAAAGAAAAAAAAAAAGCTATATATGTTTGAGCTACTCTGGGCAGTGAGAACTAGATTGTGCGTAAACCATTTTACATAAAACGAGATGCCCCAATGCTTACTGTAATATGAAGTTTTTAGGTCTGGTCTCTGCGGGAGTATTTTAGAACTCGGTCTACATACAAAACACCACCATCCCCCTCTCGTTTTCTTACCCTCTGCCCTTTTAATCCAAACCCCGAATGAAGCAACAAAGATTTCTTCCACGCCTAGATGACAAAAAACTAAAAAAGGTTCATTGCAAAGGAAATACCACTGGCTGTATACTTATCCTCAAAGAGAAAGAGAGACAGAGAGAGAGAGTACCCTGGGGTTCTCTGAGTGCTGCGGAAGCTGGTGTCAAGGCTCCTCCAGTCAACTCCTCTCTCCTGAAGAACAATTTCTCTGGGTCTGGCCGACCCAAATGGGTTTTGTTTCTTGATCCTAAGGCTTTCTTCTTCTTTTTCTTCTGTCTTCTTGGCCTGCGATTGCAACGCCTCTTCCTTCTCTACCTCGTCCGCCCACGAGAACCCTGTGCCGCCCACCATTCTCTCTCTCTCTCTCTCTCTCTCTCTCTCTCTCTCTCTATCCCTCTCCTCCCCACCAGCCAACGGCTCCTTCAAAGTTTAAATTGCTCTGGAACATCGTTGGGGGAGAGGGAATCCAAATGGGGTTCCTTTTTGCTGCCCCCACGATGTGTAAATACGGACAAGATTACGACAGGTAATTTTTTACAGTTTTTTTATTTATTGTCATTATATTGAAAAGGACGATTGAGGCTCCAAGACTTCGATTTTATATATTTGAAAATTCAGATACACAAATTGGCACAACACTTAAAAAATTCAATCACTTTGTAGCCGAAAAAATTAACTCGCTTTGTAGGTAGCCATTATCGACCCTTCAATAATAATCTACGACCTTTGGGAACCCACGTAAGACTGCGCTAGATTTTCGCAGAAGCTTTGCGTGATTAAGTTTTTTTCGTCGTCAGTATTTATTGATAAAAACAACTTCATACGCTGATATTTCTTCATTTGCTAAAGAGAAAAAAAAAAGGATGAACCAAAATTTTCCGATGGCTTGGAAAAATCTGTGCCATACATTGGCATATGATGCTTCCTGTACCCCGAGGGAGGGAATTTAAGAGGGCCCAGCTTTGAAGATATGCTTTACCAGACACGACCTATCCGGATCCAAGTCATTTTCGTTTGGATTTGGACTTGCACTTAGATCAGGAGTTTTGGTATCTGTTTATGTATGATAAAATTTTTCACATGAAAAGGCTAACATCAGAACTACATAAAATCATGAACTATTCAGGTTACCGGAAAACTACATGAATATAACCAGTATTCCCATGGAGGGATGTGCATAAGAAAATAAATGGGAAAACGAGACTAATGTTTTCACTGTTCTAAACCTTGATATAATTTGAGTATTAAAAACGAATGTGGCGTTAGCACATATCAAATCGAAACACAATTGAATCGCCCCTGCTTTTATAAAATAACGGATTCCATCATTGTCGCTTCGTACCGGACGGTTCGAGCCGATGCATATTGATCACTAATTGTGATAACTAAAGCACATTATAGGGATCAATGATTTAAACAGCTTGCTTTGATCACCAAAATATGATATTCTACGGGTTGAAGATTCAAAAATCTCATTTAAAAATCTTAAAAAACAAAAGGGAAAAATGAAGCCCGAAGTTTAGGTATTTAATCATGCAGTGCGTTTCGAATTTCAAAAACCGACTTGGAACGTTTGAATTGGTCAACTGACCAGTGTAATTAATTCACCTTCATCGAACGCTGGAGGAAGATCGATCAACGCGGCTCCGCTGTGTTTCCTGCTCCATGGACTTGGTCTCTGCTCCTTTCTGTATATAACCACCACTCTCACTCAACTCTCTGCAATCTATCACAAGCTTTATTTGCTTCTATTCCTCAAGAAACATATATAAGAGCGACCACCATCTTCCGTTTCCTGTCAATATCATACAAATCCCGCTCAGCCGATCGATCGAAAACGATGGCTGACAAGAGATCATCTTCGAGATTTGCTTTTCGAGCTTGCAGCTTCCTTCGTTTGGCGTTCCACTGCAGAAGTAGATTCTTCAGACAAAGACTTGCTTGCAGATTCGTCCGTTTGGCGTTCCTCTGCAGGAGAAGCAGTGATACAAGACCAAGAGTTACCCGCACCTTCGTGCGCTTTGGGTTTCTCTGCAGCAGCACCAGCGTCTCCAGGCCAACTTGGCTTACTCGGAAACCCACCCTCTCGTCAAACTGCTTTAAGGCTCCACCTTCTTCCAGTTCAACTCTTAATGGTGAGTCCAGATTCTCCTGCAGTGCTGAAACTCCCGTTTCTAGATGCAATCTTCATGGAGCCACGAGGAATCGGCCGGCATTTCTCCCAATATTCATTCCCTGCATAAATGCGACCGCGGATGTCAAGGACGACTTCTTCATCTATGATCATGGCAGCTACCGTGTTGGTGATCTGGACGATGACGTTGCTGATGAGAATCAAGGTGAAGGGCAAAGGTCGAGATGGGTAGGTTATACCGGTGGATATGGCTGCTCATGGAAGGAGGAAGATGTTGATAGGAAAGCAGGCGAGTTCATAGCTCAGTTCCGTAAGCAGCTTGAATTTGAGCGGCACATGACTTGCTTGCGGTTTGAAGAGATGCACAACCTTAAATTCTGGTAGGACCAACAACTAATTTTTTTTTTATTTTTTAATATAATTTTTTTTTCAGCTAATTTGAAGGAGTCACGGCCTAAGCGCCCCTCCCTCCCTCCGCCCACTGACACCGCCTGTCAATCGTGGTCTTCCTCTGTTTCAAAACAGTTAACGCATCAGGACGGAACTCTTCCTCATTACTGCCGAAAAAGTCACAAACGACTCCGAAGATAATGCATGTCATGCCAGTTCATGAATGCGAGTTCATATGTGAGAGACGGGCATTTGTTTCAACAAGTGAGCTAAATGAAGATTCAAACATCTAAATCATAAGTTCCTATATGGAGCCGTTTGCCAAGTTATAAGCAGCAATCGAAAATTCCGTGGGCGATCGTTGAAGTGGGGCTTACTTGCACAAGGTGGAAAACGACACTCTTAAGGACCAAAAAGAAAAATAATAGATTCTAAAGAATATTTTGTGATCCTGATTTACAACTCAATGTGGTCTGCTATAATGCACTGAATGAAATTTTGAAAGGGTAAAAGGTTTTTTTGCACGTTCAGGAAGACAAAATGAGAAAGTGAAATGTTCATAACGAGGCAAGCCAGGGGTAGCTCTATTGCTAGATCATCAGCAATCCTTGTGCAATGTTTACATCAATTTAATCTTATCCTTTCCCTTTGATGATCAGGAGGTTAATGGTGCGTCCAATAACAAAATAATAATCAGCAGGTCGGTCTCACGAGTAGGAGAGTGAACTACACAGATGCATCGGAAAAAAAAAAAGAAGAAAAATTTATTTTAAAGTTTTCATTTTTTCACTGTTTATTTTCATTGTTAAGGGTCTGTTTGGTTGGAAGGAAAGAGAGAGAAAATGAGGGATTGAGCAATCCTTCCTGTGTTTGGTTGGTTAATTAGAAAGGAGGGAAAGAAAGAAAGTTTGTTTAGATGGCAAGGGAGGGAAATGAAAGGAAAGGATTGTGTATTGTAAATCCAATCCCTTCCAAATCCAACGGATTGGAAGGGAAAGGAAAGAGAGTAAGTGCAAAAGTTTTTAACTGCCCACAATACCCCTCCACGTTTTTTACTATTAGGGGTATTATTATAAATGGTATCATTTCCTTTCCATTTCATTCCCTTTTATCCAAACAACCTTTTGTAATCACCTCTTTTCATTCCATTCCATTCCCTTTCCTCCCCTCCCTTTCCTTTCCTTTTCCTCTCTTTTCCTCCCTTCCTTCTTACTTATCAAGCGGCCAATAGATCTCTGCTTCTTTAAATCTTTATAAACATAAACCATGGATGTTTCGTTACATTAAAAACACTCCATATTACTCCATATCAATGGATTTCAAATATGCAGTAATCAAACACCTGTAATTGAATTGTTCAACCGACCAGTACCTCTCAGAATTAATTAATGCCTCTGCATCTTACGCCAGCTGATGAAAATCAACGCGTTCCGCTATTATTCCTCCTCCTGGACTTCGTCTCTGCTCCTTTCTGTATATAACCACCACTTTAACTCAACTCTCTTTCACCGATCAAAAGCTTCTCTTCCTCAAGAAATGTAAGACCAAACACCATCTTCCTTTTCTGCTCAATATCATATACATCCCGCTCATCAGATCGATACCCATGGCCGAGAAGATATCATCTTCGAGATTCGTCACTCAAGCTTATAGCTTCCTTCGTTTCGCGTTCATCTGCGGAATTAGAATCTCTGGACGAAGGCTTGCCTGCAGTTTCGTCCGTTTCACTTTTCTTTGCAGGAGCAGCAGTGTCTGCAGTCGAAGCCTGACTGAGAAACCGACACTATCCAAGAACTGCTTCAAGACTCTGCGTCCTTCCAATTCAACTCTTAATGGGGAGCGCGAATTCTCCTGCTGTACTGAAACTCCCGCTGCTCGACTCAATCTTCACGGAGACAGGAGGAATTGGCCATGTCTCCCATTCGTTCCCGGCATAAATGCGACCGCGGACGTCAAGGACGACAGCTTCTTCATCTTTGATCATGGCAGCTGCCATGGTAATGATCAGGACGAGGATGTTGCTGATGAGAATAGATTGGTAAGTTACAAGGATGCGTATGGCTGCTCATGGAAGGAGGAAGATGTTGATAGGAAAGCAGACGAGTTCATAGCTCAGTTCCGTAAGCAGCTGGAACTTGAGCGAAAGATGTCTTTCTTGCGGTTCGAAGAGATGCTTGAAAGAGGTGCAAGATGATGATAGCAATCTAAGTTTTCCCTTGATCCCTCTAGCGGAATCCATTGGATAGCTTGCGCCATTCTTTATTTGTTTAGTTTGTCTATGTATGTGCTTCCTATCAAAATAATTTCAACTGTATAATGATCATTAAAAGAAAACAGATCTACTGACAAATCTAATCTCGATACTGATTTAGCTCAATTAAATGAAGCGGATGAAGAATCCACAGTATCAATCTGGTCAGAACGAATTTGTCAATTGTTTATAAGAGATCTACGATGAAATTGAAACATAGTTTATGTAGCGGCTTCTAATTCCTCCTTCCCTTTGTGTTCACGGTTTGTGCAAAGGGTTGACGTTCATCAGTTCATGGAATCAAACTAAAAAATGGTCCGACCAGCTACGCCGGAAAAAGTATTGTTGAAAGAAAATAATTCTGCCGCTTTACTATACTCTTCCGGTACTGTAAAACTGGAATATATCCAAGGCTCATGGCATAAGAAACGGCCATTTACATAAGAACTGGTCAGTAACCATTTGACTTCGTCTTATGGTTGATCGAACAGCCTCCTCCAGCTCTGACGTATTACAGAATCATTTGGTTGACTTAAATATAGTTAAATCCCAACTAGTTTTTTAGTTTATTAGATTACAATGTTTTTACACCTAAGCAATTTTTTTATTCAGTTATGGACGTAGACTTATTTAATACAAATTCAAACATAAGAGTGGGTGTTACTATAGGGCCAAAAGTTAGGCATCTTTTGATAATCTTTCCTATTTAATTTTACGCCCTTCAATTTCACACATACGCCAGTCCACTTGGTTGCCAAACAAGTTCTACTTTGTGGTGATCCATATAAGCACATTCCACTGGCCCCTAAAATTTTGAAACATTCATAATTTAGTTACTTGTAAATAAGTTTCAAACGCTTAAGTTTTTCTTCAAAAAACTGATAAAACAATGGCGATCCCCGCATAAGTCTCTTGTCATTGCCTGTCTGTCAATGATGGCCCCCTTCCCTACTCCAAACCCGTTTTTCTTGTTCCCTTTTGAAGCTTGCCGTAAGAATAAGTAAATTAAACTTTAGTGCCTATGAGCTTGCATCATTGGATCCAACTCTTCCTTAGTGTAGAAGTAATTAGAAAGCAGAAGTCTGAGTATAGTACCATATCAATTCATGGGATATGAGAGATGGGCATGTCTTTCAACAAGTGATCAGCTAAGCTCTGATTGGATGTGAACCAGGTTTATTTCTCTCGGTATCTTATATCTCGTACCCCAGTAGATACAAAGGCCATTAGAATACAAATGTCCACGTTTTTTTTTCTGAGTATACACCAAATATACAATTGAATTAGTGGGAAAACGTTGATGAATATTAAAGTCTATATATATATTTATATATAATCATATCTTCTAACGTGCTGGTACCTAATGTGCATATTCGTTTAGTAAATGGACAAATTGTGAGCAAGATAAAAAAGGAGGGATTAGCACGATATACACAAGTTTGTATGAAAGGCGTTTGTTTAAATTGAAGAGAGTAGTTCAGGTCTAAACAGTTGCTTATTTTTTCTATGGTGATGTCATCGTGGTTGGCGCTCACCCTCATTTTTGAAAAAAAAAGGAAATAAATGATGATGAAAAGTTCATTAATACCATGTGGATATATAGATGCTTTTTTGCTCAATGTGAACTAACACTCAGATCGTTGCACGTTAGCGTGTAGTGTCCAGTATTCAGATCACTAGAATTTGATGTTTACAAATATAAATAGTTTCCCACAAGATAAGAAGACACATTTTTTTTCTGAAAAATATAATTTAAAGGTTTATTTGTAGGAAACTGAACATAATGGCTTCAACCATAAGTTCCAGTTTCCTTGAAATTATGATCCACAGAGTTTTTGAATGGAGGTGAACTTAAGAACTAGGAGGAAAACTCGATCGCACTTCATCCTATTTCTGATTTAATTAGTGTTGGTAAAACTTAGATTACTTAAATTTGTTTAACTTATTTCTTTATTTCTTTTAGCTTTTGGAGGATCTTTGGTCTTATTGCCGAGGGGAAGATATTGGCAATCTTTGTCAGTTCCTGGCATCAGCTAGATTTTGGGTTTGCGCGGATGGTGAATGTCTATACTGTCATATGAGATCTGCTGTAAACACCTCTCTCCATGCATCAGTCCTGTGAGACATACATGTTAAACGCCTCTATGATTTTTCGAATCACGAAGACATTGGATAAAAAGTTGCAGAACGCACTACGATCTGACATAGGAACATAATGTTTTCATTCGGCACAACATAATTTTTTTTCTCTTTTTCTTACAGGGACTCTTCGGTATCTACATAGACGAGGCAAAAGATAAGGAATATGCAGAGTGATGTACTATAGATGAACAACAGAAGAGGGACGGGGGGAAACGAGTGCTTGTCTATTTGCTGGCACCTCTATCGAGCATCTCTTTGTACTGCAAGTAAGAGATCTGGCGCTGCAACTTCATCTGTCTGTAGAACTCGGCTATGAATTCATCTGCTTTCAGATCAACCTCTTCCTCCTTCCATGAACCATCCTCCCCGCTGAAGGAAGCCCCCTTTTTCTCGCCGCTACTGCTGCTGGATCCCTGATCAACAACTCCATCGTCATCCCCGTCGACATCATCTTCATCACAACGGTAACTACGGTGATCATAAAAGAAGTCCTCACCCTCGACTTCAATGGGCGCGTTTATGCAGGGGATGCGAGGGAAATGCGAATGCCCCTGCTTCTTGACATTCTTGTGGAACTTGAGTCTGAAGATGGGGGTTTCCTCGATCGAATACTCGCGCTCCCCATTAAAGTTCGAGCCCGAAGAACGAAGATTCTTTAAGTAGTTGGGCATCAGGCGCAGGTTAAGGATAAGTCGTCGCCTGAAGGCGCTGCTTTTCCTGGACCAAAGCAGTGCGAACCGAAGGAAGCTCCAGGCTCGAGCGGCGAAACTCGACGACTGCTGCTTCGCCATCGTCGAAAGCTGCGATATCGAGGAAGAGATTGCACAATGGTGATGGATGGTGGTGGTGGCTTCTGGTGAATAGAACGTAAGAAATGATTGAGATGCAAAGGAAAGAGAGAAGGGTGGGATATAAAAAGGGGTGCGCAGACGCGGTTCTGTGACAAGGAAGAGAGCGTGTTCGGCGTTGAGAGAGTTGGTGCACAAGGACAAAAGACAACCGTCCAGGCCGTTGCTTCCTCTAACGCAATTATTTTATTGTATAAACAATTTCTCTCATTTGAATCTGCAAGTTGGAATTAACACAATCATTCAACATTTGGACAACATCTCTCTGACTCATTCTCTCCCAAAAGGAAGTGGGCAGGCGTATGCCATGTGAAAGAGAGCGGAAATGTAGCAGATTACCGTGTAAGCAATAGAAAATGGTATAGAGAGATCCTCACTCTTTTCAGTTAAGCTTTTAAGAAGCATTGGTGAAGTCCACGCATGTTCTCCGACATTTGTTGGTAAGACTTTTAGATGGCTGCCACAAGTCTTGGTTTGCGTATCAACCACCCCTGCTTATTTAATTGCACGTTATCACCTGCTTGTTTTTCTTCTTCTCTCCTTGTCTCTCGATCACCGAATCATCAAGTTGTTAAAATGTCTAAATCATCGACCATGAAAGTGAATAGTTTCCCGACAAGCGCGTCCTTCTCAACGTAAAAAAAAAAATTGGTGCCGATTAAAACAGGAGATCGAAGACAGGGGTTCCTGCAGCTTTATGAAAATCCCTTTTTCCTTTCATATTTTGTCTGTAGTTTTATACAATACGGAAAATCGCTCGGCACTTGACTTGGAGAATGAACCTTCTTCCTTCCTAATGAGTGAACCAAAAGTGGCTGGAAATTTGTTGGCTTGGTGAAGCGGTTTTTGTTTTGGTCCCACAGGAGCCGCGTGACAGGAAGTTCTCGCACATGGATTCGAGCAATGCATCCAAATCTTGTGAACATTCTTCCGTAGTTTATTTGAGCTGCTCCAAACCTGAATCTCCATTAATGGTTGGCAGCTATATAACCCGTGAAACACTTTTTGTATTGCCAACTAACCCTTGGAGAGTTGCGAATGAATATCAAGACTATCAACTCCCTAGATCGAGAAAGTATGAAACTGAACCTGAGGCATTTATCGACATGGGCCTACCCATTGTCAACTCATACAGCCGGGTAGGACACAGGGTGGCTGCTGCGGAGAAGACGGGCACCAAATTAAGAGCTACCATCAATGTTTTTCATCCTGATGTGATGGTACAGACCGGTGCCCTTCCAGCTGCTGCATTACTGTATATCGTTAACCATTGCATTAGCTTTCAAACTAGTGTGATTATGTTTATACAGATAAAGCAGCAGCAGAGATCTAACTAGCCGTTTGAACGACTCTAATATGCTTTCAATAAAACTTGATAGAAAAGGAAAGAAAGAGTTCTGAGATAAAACCGCGACAGCTTGCATGTCGCGGCTGGCAGCTGTCGTGTTCTCTGCCTTGAAAGTTTTACAGCTGGGTCAGAGACGTAGCCGCCTCTTTCTTTCGTTCCACCTCGGTCTCCTAGTCCTCAATGAAGAAGCTTTGCAGTGAATCCCAGTTGCACATGCGCATCGAAGGTCCAACTGAAACCTGAACTTTCTTCTTCAAAAAACATGGTCACCTATATTGTTTATATTAAAGGTAAGGTTTTTGGATATAATACAACAAACTTGTTTTTCTTTGGAAAATTTTCTATTAAAAATTAAAATAAATGAGAAACTAATAAGAAAACATTAAAGCACTGCATGCGTTAAGAAAAGTTGGATGCGAGAAATTAATGGAAATTTGATTTTTGTGCCTACCTTTCACTTATAATTCTAAAAAAAAGCCACCTTGTGTAATTTGATAATAAAATCACGTTTTTTTTTATAAAAATTATCAAAATAGAGCTTGAAGTGAATTTTTTTTCGCAAATTAAGTTGATGGAAATTTACTTCAAGCCATTGTTCGATAGTTTGCGTGCAAAATTGGACGTTTATCAAGAAAACTGCATAAAAATAGGTCCTTCTTCAAAATTGATGGAAAAATTTGACCCCAAAAAATTCCTAGTTCGAAAGACAGCTTTCCTTTATTTTCAAGATAAACTGCAAAATAAAATGTATTGTGGCGCTTTTTGTATGATAAGAACACCCTTAAGTTTGCAACAAACATCTAAAGATGCTATATTTTAAAATGTTTAGAAACTTGAGCCAATAGATCGCTTTCTTAATTGCAGCAGCCACATAAGCTGAAACCCGTGAGGTTAAGCTGTTTTATCTCAGCTTCTGCTAGGTTGAGCCAAAGCAAACTGAAGCCGATGACCTGATAAAAAAGACGATACAGACAGCACCTTCAGCACCCGTTCATTATAAAAAGTCATTAAAACTCAGACATGCCTTATTAATACCAATATTATTGAGAGGTGTTTCGGCTTTTGGTACGATAAAATACTCTTACTATAGCAACCACTCAAAAGCAAATGTGAAAGCTGTAATCGATCCAGAATATTTTTTATAACCATATGGACGTGACCTCCATTTCGCAAATTAAGCATATATCGGATATTAAATTCATGTTTTACATTGCGTAGGTAAGATTCTATAACATGTAAGAGTTCGACTTGTTGACCTTTAAGCTCTTCTGATATTTGATGTAGACATCCAAAAAAAACATAATTTTATGTCGCTTTCTACGTATTTATATAAGAAAATTACATCATGCAGTTATTATGCGAAAAAGACAGCACTTGGAAATGTATATTACAACTTGAATGTATTAAACCGTTGCTTGGGCTCTCGCTCGCTATTGATTATGCCTCTAACGTCATGGCCCTGGTGACTAGTGACCAAGCATTCGAAGCCTCAACAATTTTCTGTATTTTCAGGGTTTTGGCCCCAAAAGGAAAGGAGCAAAATAATCTAAGAAATTGCAGGAAGAACCGAAAAGTTTTTTATTTAAAAAAATTGTGTGAAATTTTACTATTTGAAAATTAATAAACATTTATTGAACAACCGATAATACTTGTCAGCATCACGACGTTCAATGAACTTCTCACGAAGATTGCACTCGGGTCCATCACGATGTTACGTTAGTTGCAGTCAAACCAATCTCTTTCGCTTTTTATTAAAGTTAAGGGAGCATTTAGACGACATCCAAAAGAATTTTTAGAAGGTTAAAACTTATTTTTCTTCTAAAATATAATTTGAAGAGCGTTTTGATAATGCCAAAAAAGATTTTTTTGTCAAAACTCTTGTTTCTTTGTACAGAAACTGTTTTTCAAAAACGAGGGTGAGTAACTTTTCACTCCCAATCTTTCACATTATTATTAAAAAAAAAAGTTCCGGTCTTATTACCCAAGTACAAAAATCAATATTTACATTTGATTAAAAACCAAGTTTCTGAAAACTAGTTTGCACAAAATCAATTTTATTAAGTGTGCTATGCAAACACTACCTAAATGTCAATTGCCCATATTGAACTGAAATAATCAACCAAAAACAGGTGATGTTGAAAAATTCGCTTTTTGCTCGTGTGACTGTGTGGGTGCAATCGCGGTGAACCCATTTAACCAGGGCCAGTTGGGCCGAATGTTCTTACCTCATTCCATCTGACCTTGGCGGCAGATGCGGGCGGAGGAGTGGCGGACGGTGAATCCCTTGGTGGTGTCAGCAGCTCAAGGTCATGCGCCTTTTGTGGAGCAAGGCAAAGGGAAGGGACTTCTTTTCCGTTTCCGCGGACTCGTTCAAAGATCCTTTCCTTCTCGTTTCCCCTGCCACACTCTTCTGCTTGGGTTCCTGGCTTCCTGCAACAACCAGCAATCGACAAAAGAAGCAAAACCAACGAACCTGGAGAACTCTTTCGTCCTCCCCAGAGAACAATTTCATTCCGCCTCCTACGCGTAACCACGCGTTGCCATCGAAGCCTCACCACTCGATCGTTTCACCGTCGTCTCCTCTCTGTATACTCCTATATACTCTGACGCCCACTTGTTTGTGGTTGTATAAATACCAACTACCCATCGGCAGCCCCTCACTCGTGGTAGTCTATCTCCTCTCTCCGCCCTGCTCTCAGGCAGGGCAATCATGGACGGCGCCAGGCAGGACAAGCCTTCTGTCTCTATGAAGAAAAGGCCGGGCATGTGGCAGTTCATGCGCGCCGCCCTCTTCATGCTGCGGAAGTGCGTCGCGCCGACGAAGCCGAAGGTGGTCGAGAAACGGATGATCGAGAACCTGGTCGGCGCGATGAGGCCGCTGCACCACAAGATCGACCAGCCCCCCGTGGAGGAGCATCACGGTCTAGAGAACAAGCAGCAGAAGCTGCTTCATGACCTCCGCCCGCCACCGCCTCTGCCGCGTAACGACGACGAAGATGACGATGACGACATGTTCTCCATCCCGCAGGAGAGCCGTTACGCGTCGGCCGGCAACCTCCTGGAATTGGACGAGAGCCAGGGCGAGAGGGACGGCGAACCCAATGCCATCGACATGAAGGCCGAGGAGTTCATCGCAAAATTCTACGCGCAGATAAGGTTGCAGCGACTGGATTCGATCAATCGATTCGAGGAGGTGGGGGAGCGATGCACTTGATCCCTTTGACTGCATGGCATGAGATCATAAGCCTTTTGCGTGCAACAATAAGAATAAAAGGGTTGAGTCCGTTCCCGTCGCTGCGATGAATGGTAGTGCAGATTCTTTATTGCTTGCTTCCTTTCTTTCATTCTTTTTTGCCCTTTTCCTCTGTTAATCTACAATTTTTGAGTAGAAGCAGCTGCAATGAGAAACCGTTGAGTGTTCCTCTTCTCCATCGACTCGATCCCTTCTTGCAAGTGACGAGGAGTAAACTGTTAAAGTGTTACCCCATGTAAAACGCCTGACCTGTTTTAAAATATAAATATATATAAAGGCCTAAAACCTAATTTTATGGAAATCACATTTTGAATCGAGTCGTTCTTGTTCAGTGAATCTTCAGAATCGACTCAATTAACTTCGTTTTAATGGAAACAATTAAAGGTTTGTAGCTTTTTCAATCCAAAAGCATAAAATGGAAACAACTTTTGAGGAAAAAAAAGGATATTTGCTAATGTTGTTATGTGAATAAGAATACATATGAGACTCCTTCCGTCAGCATGCACGCAACATGACTAAAATCTCTCACTAAAGGGCAATGCAATGCTGATTGTACTTTTTCTTAATTTGCCCTTACCCGGAATCCTTTCAAATTTCTCCATTAAGTAGAAACCCCGAGGCGGAAAAACAATTGAAAACCTTTCAATCTTCGATGCAGGTTCGTAACAACAAAAAATTGCACAGGGAGAAAGGTATCGAAGGAAGACTTGTGCATAAGATCCGGTGATCCTCATTTTTCTGTAGGAAAAAAGAAAAGGAAGCTAGCGAGTACGCAGACTGAGATGGAGTTTGGGGCCTCCGTGTTGAATCCATGTGGGTACGTTGATCCTTTGAGATTACACAAAAAGGTTCATATTGATCCATTGAATTTCATTACATGACGAAAACCACCCGAATGTCATAGGCCTTTGCATAGTTGCAGGCAACACTAAGAACACGAGGTTTCAAGTTAGAAAACGTAGCAACAGTTTCAAAACTTGGGTTTGTGTGAAGAAAATAAAAAGGCAAAAGTTACAGAAACACCAATTTTCAGGCTGGTCTAGAAAGAAGCATGGATACGGGAAGTAACTTTCTGACATGCAAGTTTGCGCAGTTTGCTTGAAGCAGGTGATTTAACGAAGCATGAGGAAAAAATAACGCAGATATCGCAACCAAAAAAAAAAGAAGGCTAGGCCTTCACATCACAAGTAAGCAGGCAAACGGAAAAGTGGTTGTACCATATACATCCACCTCATACGCATAGTGTATACAGGAAGAAAAATTATGAATCAGAAGGCTGCATCTTAAAATTCTAAGGTAGAGGATCTCCTGAACATGCGCTTGCTGTTTTCCTTGGGAGTCCTTAAAATACCATAAAAAGAAAGAGTAAACTGTAAAGCTTAGAATTAGTATACACATTTACTCAGATACTTTACGGCAGTTATCACAAGGGCTAGGACCCGTTTTACAACGGAATCTGTCGTAAGGCTCATCGAAATGCTCGAGCAACATCTGTCTCCTGCACTCCGTCTGAAAACGAAAGAACAGACATGTCCCCAGATAAGTCGATCAATCTCAAAAGTTCGTCGATGTGTTTTCTAAAATTCATTAATAAGTGACAATATTAAGAAGCAACAGGTAAAGAATGCTGCGATGGTTACTGATGCAGGAGTGCAACATTAAAAGAGAGAGAGAGATTCAGTCTTAATTTTGGTTTCATTTATTATTTTATTTTATTTGGATCCTGACTAGTACTTTAGGTTTTTATTTATTATTTTTTTATTTTGGATAGAGATCCAGGGATCCGTTTGTGGGCTATATAAAGATGTTTAGAGCCTCATTTGTGATTAGTTTTTGGAGATTAATGAAACCCTAATCTTCAATGAGTTTCCTTTCTTCCAGTTATTTCTGTCTCCCATCGCGTTTCCTTTGATTTTCCTAGCTAATTTAGACATTGACCGTGGGTTAGAGGAGCGGTCCTCATTCCCACTGCGTCAGTTACACCAAAAGTCATGTTAAATTGGAAAAATTTTGGGTCGTGGTGGACGTGTTTGATTGATTATATTACCCACGAGAATAAACGTTCTAACTAGTCAAGAGAAAAACAAAAAATAATGTTCTATGCAGTCAAGAGAAATAACTGGAGAAAAATGTGACAACAAAATTGAATACCACATTGCGAAGGTGAAGGATAAAGACAGATCATTCGCTATAATATTTCTTCAACATTTTGAAAAAATAATGACAACCATAGAGTGGACTTCCACATTTTTCACATCTAATACAAGAAGTTCATTGCCATGTGAAGTTGTTCTACCACTACCAGACACCAGTCCATAGATCAAGGGGATCACAGAGATATTATGCACGATAGAAAAACATGAGTCTTCCTAGTAATTACAGACGTGACCAACTCAAAAAGTCAAATTTATGATGCTAAAGCACAGCAACAATGTTCATGTGTCTAATCGAGTTGTCACAATAACATGGTAGTCAAGATCAAACAGCAATACGTCGAGCGCTATAATTTTGCCATTTAGACTTCTACAGAAAGCAGTAGTATATAACCACACTTCAGAAAATAGGAGTACCACATACATAAGACCCGTTGCTATTGATTCCCCCATCGATAATTCAGTCCACAATATCATAAACATCCAAGGCACTATGATACTACTTGGTAACATCTAGCATAAGGAAATGAAAGGCATGTAATGAGTGCACAAAAACATATACAAAAAGAGAGAGAGTGACTTTAAATGAGTAACTACTAAAAAAGCATAATGATTTAGATAACATTCAGTGAATGTTAAGTCATAGATTAGGCTTGCAAATAATTTGACAAATTCTCTTCATGCATGGTTCTTTGGAATTGTTTGTGTGTATTTTAATCCACTTTACAGATCTCAGACTATTAATATATATAATGAAGATCTTTAAAACTTGTTTTAATTGGTTCATGATTTAGTAAAATTTTATCAAGCAAATACATAAGGATTACAGCATATTCCATCACCATGTGTGCCCTTTTCTTGCACACCTGCATCCCATTGGGCATCTCTACCAACCGACCATCAAGGCATCAAGCTCAGAGTTGGTTATATCTTCCATGTTGAACAATCTAATTTCTGTAACTCAACCTAAACAATATATGCAGATAAGTTCATTAATTCATGCACTGAAGTTGCAAAGCAAAGCAGGATACCTTTAGCTCGCAATATGTCTGCATTTTTCTTCCTTGATTCATAGCAGTTCTAAAGCTTTCACTCTTAGATCCTTGTGCATTCCTCAACATGCACACAACCCGACTGAAATCCTTTTTCTGGTATAGTGCAATGCATGTAGCTGGAAGATTGTCCCTACCAGCTCTCCCTGATTCTTGATAATAGCTCTCAATTGACTTGGACATTGTATTATGTAAGACAAATCGCTGCAAGATTTTATCAAATTATCTTCAGAATAAGTAACACAAGCCAGTAAAGAAAAGCATAAATTGAAACAGAAGAACAATTTTAACTCACAACATCAGGCTTGTCTATCCCCATCCCAAACGCAACGGTAGCACATACAACATGGACCTCTCCTGAATGCCATTTCTTCTGAACAGCAATTCGTTCACGGGCAGCTAATCCCGCATGGTAATAAACTATTCTTACATGAAATTTGTCTTTCAAATAGTTACATACATCAACACATTCATTCTTTGAGAGGCAGTAAATGATTCCACAAACCCCCAGAAAGCGTGCTTTAACCAGTTGACCAAGCTGCTTCAAAGAGTCTTTGCTTTTACCAATAACTTCGTATGTAAGGTTTGGCCTGTCAAAGCTAGTCTCAAGAACCAAAGCATGGGGAATTTTCAAAGCGTTCAATATATCCTGAATGCCATTAATAATATTAGATGCCAATTACAAGAAACATGAAAAATGAACACTGACATTCTAGAGGTACCTTACGGACTGCTTGAGTAGCAGTTGCAGTAAGTGCCATTATAGGAACTCGAGGAAAATTCTGCTTAAGGCAACCCAGTCTTCTATAATCAGGGCGAAAATCATGACCCCACTGGCTGTGGAACGTCAGAAGAATAAATGTAACAAATTCCACTTGTCAAACAATTATTGACAAAATTGTGCACTTAAAATCACCTCGTCAACATCACCTTCATCGAGGCAACTGAAATCCACATAGGTTACCTTACGCAGTGTGCTTCATCAACAACAAATCTTGCTAGTTGTCCCTGTCGTGAAAATGATAAAGTTTATGTAATGAACTATCAAGATGCAGTCCAACAAAGTCTCTATGGCATTATGATATACCATTTGTCAAATCGAACATTAGCAAAGGGAGAGATTACCTTCTCATACAGACACCTCAATATTTCCAGAAAAGAGACGTTACCACCTATCCTTTCAGGGGTCACATACAGTAGCTTGCATGATGGCTTACATTTCCTGGAAGCAGGAGAAAAAAGGTTGTTAGCCTTGTGTGCAACCTATGCAGGAGAAAGTCTTAACCTTTGCAGGCACCAAGGCAGTTGTGCATCCATGTCACATGGGCACTGGCCAAATGGAGCAGCACTCATGCAGAACCAGTAGGATAACGGTACAGGCACCAGTATAGCCTCAAGTATGGTCAAGGCCATAACGGTATGGTCAACATACTCGTGGTCAAATCGGCCTACTTTTATACTCACTCAAACTTGACCAAGTCCAAGGACATCCAACGGTTGGCCTTTTTCTTCAATTGGGTATTACTGTGTTTGCGTAGCTTGGTTCTTAGATATTATCTAAAGCACAAAACTTACAAATTTACACTGCATATACCTAGCTTGAATTTTCATATATTGTTTGTATTTGATTTCCTAGACAAAACTATAAGTTTGAATCTATAAATTTTGAATCACAAATGTGTTGTTCTGCTTGTTTAAAATCTTATTTTTTGTTATATACATAGAGAAATATAAATTTATAAATATATCTGGTGGTGTTTCCATACGCAAGTTTTTTTAAGATGCTCCATACCTGGCACCTATACCGTACCCGTACCGGCACTTGTACTTAAGTGACAAAGTTCTGCATGTGCTTTCTTGTCTACATCTTGTTTATGTCTATCTACATGGACATAGACACAAGCAAACATAAACATGCAAACTGAAAGATGCTTTCCTCAGCTCTTGCATTACTGCCATTGCCTGAGAGGTGGTCTGTTGGGAATTCAAGAAGGTTGCCGCTATTCCAAACTTGATATTGAGAGTAATAATCTGGTCTTGAATAAGTGACAGTAATGGGCAAACAACAACTGTAACACCTGGAGTGAGAGTTGCTGGAAGCTGTGTGCACAAGGAAGTAAAATAAAAAAAACAAAGGTGAGAATCACTCTCATCTCTGAAATTTCACCACCAAATGGATACAAGAAAATATGGTGTCCCATCAACATGATGACTGCATTCATTTTGCCATGATAAACCTAAAGAACTTCATGCATTTAACACAGAAATTACTATTTCCAGCATCACTTTTGCAGTTCAGAATAGTAATATCAGAATTGATATTTGGACTTCTGACAACAACAAAACTTCACGTACATTTGAAATGAATAGAACTATTTCTCTTAAGAATCACCTTTTTTGTTGAAAAATGTTGACGCTAGATGGCATATCGATAAATATGTTTTCTTGTTAGAATGGTGCCCTAATCCACAATGCATTTTAATAGAAACCCCTTGACTAAAATACAACAGCACTTAAACGAAAATTACAAAAGATGCCACCAGACCCAGCTTAGGACTCTAATATCAAAATCATATTGGATCCGGATATGGATCAGATCCACATGATTTTTCATTTCTCCCAAAATACTAGAGCTAGGCCATTCATGCGGAAGTTGAATCTTCAAATTTCTGTCCCAGAAGCTTGATCATCCACATCACAACCAGATAGCAAATAAGACTTCCTATTCTTTGGGCAGGAGTACAGGTGTACCAGAATCCAGAAAATGAAGGAAAACTCAAATCTATAAGAAAAATGACACAGACGTGTCATAGCCCTTAATGAATCATAGGTAGATTGGCACAACCCTCCTGAAATATGAGGACATCCAATTTTCCAGAATTCAGCTTTGGAATGATTACATAAGTCTTTGACTCCAGGGAAGAAAGACTGAGCAATTGGCGTCATTGACACTGAATAGAACATTAAAAAGTCTCTCCAAAGATAGGCTAAGATGAAGAAAAGACTAGATGTGGACATATAAGATTAATGATATAAGACAATGCTGAATGATGCATACCTGGTAGCAAAGACTTTTGCCTCCTCCAGTAGGCATAAGGATGAAACAATCTTTACCAGCCATAGCTGCCTTACAAGCCTGGTGCTGTAGAGGACGAAACATTTTATTCCCAAATATCACAACATTTGCTAATTCTGCATCATCTAAAGCCTGAAGTTCCTCATAAGTCAGAGTTTCATGTTTCCCTCTGACAATGCTGGGACGCAACCTTGGTTGACACGATGGAGTCGATGAATTGGCATGTCCCGAACCAGGAACTTTCTGAGAAAGAAAATCAAGTAAAAGCATCAAACTGAACTCAATAGCGGTGTGGAGCCAGAATTTTCTGGCTAAGAGGCACTAATACTCCCATCAAAATTCTTAACGGGCAAACAAAGGATGCCTGAAATAGTGTAAATTCACCGCAAAATGATACTGGAGATTTAAGAATCTGAACAATGACCAACTTAATAACGTCGCTTGAATGTTTTGTTAAAAATAACCTCAACCGGGTTTTGTGAGGATAAGAAATTGGTCCATATGCCTTGGTTAGGCAAATGAGGAATCTATGTTCACTTAATAAAAGAAATCTGGCAGTCTGATATTTATAGGTATGTTGGCCAAAATTTGCAAAATATAGCCGTAATTTGTGTCAACCTGGAATTACATAGTGCATTGACGCTACAGTCACAAATTATTTTCAGAGAAAATAATGGCAAGGAAAAACCCCACGATTATTGAGAAACGCAGCCTTTTTAAGGCAAGGTTAGCTTGTATAAGTACAAAAAGTTATATCTAAGATGCATGAAGTTGTAGCGAGAACACAAAAAAAAAATCGAGCATAGCTAATGAAACCTATCTTTCATCATGCAATGTCTCCGTAAGTATGGCATATGCACGAGTAATGATATTTCAGCAGACCTTTTTTCATAATTTCATTGTACAAAATAATTTCAGTTTTCAAAATGATGGCACCATGAAAACACTATTTAAAGTCCAAAACCTGATAATTCAAACACAAAATGAGAATGGCAACACAGAGTACAGGCTCGCTTTGAATATGGACAGCAGTTATTCAAAACCCCAAAAAAAAAAAATCATAGGCCCTTGTTACAGAGTCCTGATTGTAAAGAATAAGGATCAAGGAAGGTCCTTAAACAAAACAACCAGAGATTTCACTTGCAAGAAATTATTTCTTTGGAGAATGTTAATCGTCTATGTCACACGGACAAGGCAAAATGGGCCAAGTAACGGTGTCGACACTCCGACACCTGGATACCGACACTTGGACACGGCAGGATACTTTTTGGATTGGGTTTGGGTCAGACCCGATCCGAACCACTTTACTAACCCGACATTCTTTGTTTTGTTTGAGACTTTCTTTCTTATGACTTATGAGATTGGTCATGAACAATGTTTCGTTTGAGAATCTGAGACTTTCTTTCTTATGACTTATGAGATTGTAAGAGTGAATTATTAATTTAATGTTTTTTTTATTTTTTAAAATATAAAAATTCGCCGTGTCCGCGTATCCTAAAATTTTGAAAATTGTTGTATCCGCGTACCCGTACCTATAGGATACCCGTACCCATATCCGTGTGACATAGTTAATCGTCAATGGAGGTGAATGAGAATGAGTAAATTCTTCAAGTTACATGATAATTCCATTGGTATATGCAGCTTCGTCAGCACCCTGCGAATGTTAATCATCAATGGAGGTGAATGAGAAAGAGTAAATTCTTCAAGTTACATGATAATTCTATTGGTATATGCAGCTTCGTCAGCACCCTGCCTTTCCTCCAGAGCAATCACAAATGACAAACAGCACAGAGACCACAGAGAAAAACAAAACAAGCAACAATATAAGAACAAATAATGATCAAATAAAGATTATCCAAATAACCTGAGGATAAATATCTCATTGAGCCAGCAAAATGATCTTTTAACCCAAAAAAAAAAAAACATTTCCAAACCATATCAAATCGTGAATTCTCTTCCATGAATCTCTAAATAGACGTTTAGTTTTCTAGGCAAGAAACTGCTTATATTCCACGAAAGTTGATAATGATTCACACAAAGTAATAAACCAGCCCCACGAGACAATGGTTGTCAAAATTATCAACTACTTTAGAACGTAACTACCATAATAGGATTCCCAAAAACAATCAAGTGCACGGCCTAGGACCATATCCAAAACAATTTCATAAAATAACCTTGTCGAAAGGGATCTTACACTGAAATGAGTGTCCAATCTTGCATTGGCAGCACCAGCGGCACAGTTTCGATAAGCAAATGAAGGATTGGACGAGGAAGAAGGCGAATCCTCATCCTCGCTACACAAATCGATTCTTACCCAATCTTTTTCACCAGCAGTAATGCGTGAGGCATCTTCTCCGCTCAGACAATTATCCCCGCGCTCATTCAACACATTGAAAACTTCATAGCCATGGTCACGTTGAACTTCACTCCCTAGGATGTTCTCCAAGACACCACAAGTTTCGTTCTCCATGGCTTCCAAATCGTCATAGTCCTCCCCCTGTTGGACAGAGTCCACTAAGGCAGCCAGATAATCATCGCCGAAATGCTCAACCGTAACAAATTCCTTGCCCTCGTCTCCTGAAAAAACAGAACATATTCTATGAACCAGCAAAGAAACAAAACAGATAGTTGGGAATGAATCGGAAACCCGAACCAAGTAAATAATCGAACAAAGAAGCAAGAAACCTTCCTAAAAATCCTTTCTACAATCCTTCGAAAAGAAATAAGAAATCTAGATAACATAACCTGCCTTTACTGACTGCATCAAAGTGCGATAGAATGAGAAAAAAGAGATTTAGTAAATGACTCCATGGAATGATATATTCAAACCATTGGGTAAGGCGAGACAAATCACCATAGAGATCCATCATCCGATCGAGGCATTGCCGAGCCGTCTCTTCATCAAATCCAAACTCGTATGCAAGGCTGAGAAGACGACCACGCTCGAGCTCTAGATCGTACTCCATCTCTCTCACCCTCTATCACCCCTGCTCTAGGGAATGAGGAGAAAGTTGTAAATACCTCACAAAATTCAAAATCTAACAGTCAATAGGATAAAATTTCAATTTAAAAATAAAATATGAGTCGGAAATTGAATGTAACGGCTGCTTTCTACATGATATGCAATGCATAATCAATATAGAAGAATCTGATTTCTACCTATTATGCTGAAACTCAGAGGCTTAAATATAATTGATGCTTAGTCACTTGATGCTTAGTCACCTTCTCTTAAAATTCTATGTTGCTTAGAAAAAGAAAATACACAAGTGGTGAATCCTGCTTACTCAGTGAGCATACACTATAAGATCATATCAATCGAAAGTAGACACATGATATCAGCAGTCAAGAGATCTCACTGTATAAATAAACATTCAAGCATATCTGTTTGAGTTGTTTTGTGCTTAAAACTTAAATGTCTGACATTGAACTCACTTAAAATTTAAGGGACTGCTATTGGACTTTTAGCTTTCTTATATCAATCTCTTTCTTAGAGTTTGCTCTATCGCCTCAAGAGAGACTCACTCTCCACTTGAGGTTCCACTCTCGAAAGACTTGCTCCTTCGTGGAATCTTACGACTAGTGACCATCTTCATTTCTTTTTCCTTTTGTCAACTCTCCAAAAGTAATAATGCAGGAGAGTTAAGAGGATTCGCCCCTTGCCCCTCGTGGGCCATGCCCCTTGTGGGCTATCAATGGTCACCACCCTTAGGCAATACTCACGGCCAGTCATGATAGAGACTTGCTGAAAAATTTTATTAGTATTTTGATAATTTGTCTTCTTACTATAACTGTTTGCCTTCAAATATAACAGCCTCTATTAACTGAGTCCTATCTCAATTCTCAAATATCTGATTTCTGAACAAGTTAATCCCTATAACATGACATAGTCTGGTTGTTTTTATTCGTAATTAGGAACCTTTTTGTAGACTTAATTCAATAATTTCATCAAACAGCTCAATCATGCATGATATAATGAGATAATCATAGAATATAATTTTCAAATAGCTATGAACATCTACATTTAAATCTGTTTAGCATATAACTTAACAAAACACGGTTAAGCAAGAAGTCAATCATGTTCCACCTATTATATTTATAATTTATCTATTTCATGATCCATATAACAAATAACTAAATAACTCGCAAACAAACATTAAAATTCAGCTACGCTAACAATCTAATGCATGCTGAGCATAACCATCAATGCTTCAATAGTCTAAACAAGCAAGAATATACCCTCTAAAGAAATTATACTAAAAATCTGCACACCAAAGAAGAATATACTATTTAATACTTCCTCCGGGCATGTCCTTGGGTGCGGTTTCGCGAACCAGGCCACCTAATGAAAATTAAATAACATGATCAGTCATTACTTCAATTAAGCGTCTCATCCCATTCCCGTTATGTGTCCAGCTGCCTCACCAACAACGAACCCTTCATGCTCATCTAGTTCAACTTCTCACTTCTATAATAATACGCATTTGAATCTCAGACGAATTCTCAAAACTTACCAATCTGCACATTACTACAAAAGCCCTCCAAGAGCTGAATGCAAGACAGCCCCCTTGTTAGCCCAAGAAAGATGTTCCTCCTTTAACCATACAGAACATCGATCCCCCTAAGCTCAGTTCATTCAATTTTCCCTGCCGAATCAAACCCTAACCTGAACTTAGGGAGAAATCCCCAAAGCATTCTAACCGTGTGATTCATTCAGCCCTCTATAAAACAGAAATATCATTTCCATCAAGCATCTCATGCTAAGACTGATAACGACCAGATTCTCTATCATAAATTAACAATGCAGAGATTCAAGCTTCTTATCTAGGAAGAAATTTTAAAAATTGAAGAAGAAAATAAATGCGGATAAACTTACCTTCTCTACCGTTCCTCTCTTCCTTATCTATCTCTCGTTCCCTCGTCTTCTCCCTTCCTCCCTCGTCTCTTCTCTCTCGTTCACCCTCTTTCTCTCTTCACCTCTCCCGTTCTCTCCCTGTCTCCGTCTCGCAACCCTCTCGGTCTTCTTTTGAAAATAACGAAACGAGAAAAAGGCGGTAGGGCTCGATAAGACCTCCCCACTCACAAATTTCCAACATCGACCCTTAAAATCTGTAAATTGTTCAAAAACAGGCTCTAATTTTTAAACTTTCCAAACAGCCCTTTTCAGGAACGTGCCAGCGTAACACCCTCCCTCCGCCCCTCTCTCTCTCTCGCCCCTCTCAACAGGCTTTAGGCGACATATTCACTCTCCGTCGCAATATCCGTAAAGCGATATAGCGGGGAATTTTCGCGGTTCGAGTACCCAAATTACCCTTTTGTCCACTGAGCCGTCCAGTCTGCCACCTTTATTACAGGTTGTGCTGATCATGTTTAGGGATGTTCTGGTAAATTTCTTGTTCAGTAAATAACTACTCATTTCTCGCTAATAAAGGGGGAAAAAAATCTAGAGAGAAACTAAAACTTTTATGTTCGCGTAACAAATCGCATGTGAATATCGTCAATCTAACGGTCAAATTATTATAAAGGAACGAGTATACAAGGGAAAATTCTTTAAATACATGAATATGCAATGGCGCGTGACGAAGCAAGAATCGTGATAAATTGGAGATATTTTTAAAAATTATCAAAAGAGAAACGATAATGATGATAATCGCGTTCATGATGGTGATTATTCATTTCATTAAAAAAATGTATGAATATATATATATATATGGATCCTTTTCCCGTTATCGAAATGTCTGAGAATAGAACGGAAGAGGAAGTGTCCAATCTGCAATTTATCGTAACGCCTCTTAAAAGGCGCAAAAGATGTTGACCACCTGATTAGTGACAAGTCAAAACGACGCATATTAGATGTGAGGTAAGCAGAGCTAAAGGTCATGTGCACGAGAGAGTAGGGCAAGTACTCTTCCAGCTACAAATCTCCTAAGAATATTGTCCACAGCAAAAATAAAATTTTATTATTCATTTCATAATATTTTGAGTTCGAACAAAAAGTTAAAAAAAATAAAATAAAATGCGAATATATTCTTTGCCTTGGGAAGTCATGTATGCCGGTGCATTCCGCTATGTATGGACCAAAATTGGAAAAGACCAGGTGAGAAATGTGATGCAGGAAGCATGAGTGAGGTCCACCCTCATACCTGCTGCGGTACGGTGGACATATTCTTGCACATGCAAGGAGCATCATGAAAGCCTACATGCAAGGCCTCCCGCTTCGCTGCAAATGCAATGTGTGAACTGACGCATCCCTGCATACACACACACATACACAAGCGTGTGCGCGCAGGCACACATATACCAAAAGGAATGCAACAAAAAGGATAATAATATATGTAGATGTAGTTTTTTTCCTCCACTGTTGGTGCAGTTCGAAACATCAAGTAGTCGCACTAAGAAAATGAACTTGGCGTTGAAGGGGATGTATGTTGCCTTAAGATCAACCTGAATAGGATTCATCTTTAACTTTACGCACGCACACAAACATAGTATATAGAAAGACGCATCACAAATGGGAGAGATTGTTGGAAGAAGGTAAGATTTCGCAGCTTCATCTATAGTAGTAGCAGTACATTGCTCTATAAAAAAAAGAGGAAAAAATCACCAAATTCTTTTTACAAGAGATCAAACCAGGTAAAGCGAAAGAAACCATGGATGCCAATAGCGAATTAGCTACAGAGAGAGAGAGAGAGCGAATTCTCTTTACAGAATACCGAACCTGGTGAACCCAGGAAAAAAAGACGAGAGAGAGGAAAGGGAAGATTGACCACTCAGGGAGCAGCAGGCGCTAGTCTGAGCCGGAGGTCGACTCCCGCGTTGTTCGATGCCTCGTCCGCCACGCGCTGGACGTCTGGCGCCACCGATGAGCGCATGCACAGCACCGGCGGCGCCACAACGCTGCCGTGGGAGGGCGCGCACATCCAGAAACCGGGCTGGGTCCCCGGAGGCGGTGATGCAGGAGCGACGGCGGGGAAGTACCAGCGGTGGACGGCGGGGATCATCCCGGTAGCGACGGGATGCTGGCCGACAGCCAGCAGTGGGGCGGCGTGGCGGAAGCCGGTGGGATCGCAACGGTAGGCCGCCCTGGCGCGGGCGGAGTGAGGGCTGAGCATCGACGATCCGGAGAGGCGCGCCGCCTGAACCTGAGCCCGTCTGGCCATCTGCCGCTCCTTCTTATGGGCGTTCTGGTGTCCGCCTAGCGCCTGCGAGTTCGCGAACTCCCGACAGCAGAACTGGCACTCGTACCTCCGCCCCTCCACCCTGGCCGATCCGCCACCACCACCTCCTCCCTCCTCCTCCTCCACGACCACCTCCGCTTCCTCGTCCGTCACCCGGAACCCGAAGATCTTAACCGCCGACCCGCCACCCGCTTTCCTCTCCCACACCTCCACCTTCTCCCCCGACCCATCCTCCATCGTCGTAACCCCCAACCTCGACCCTGCCATCTCCCTTCGCACCGCCGATAGTTCCGGTCACCCTCGGATCGTCACCGCCGCCAACTCCATCGGTTCAACTCACCGTCTGCTCTGGCTTTATAGCACCACCTCGCTGCTTAGCGCGGGACCCGCGCTCGGTGCTAAATCCCTGCAATAAGTTCGAAAGACGTACTAGACAACCTTGACCAAAGTGCCTCTCTGCTTTCCACTTATTGCCTTTGCTATCCGTAGCAGCTAATCAGACGTCTACATTTTTCCGAATATTTCGTCCGGAAATCGACCGTATTTCGGTACTATTTCCCCCCTTTTCTCTCCGCTTTTTCTGACCTAACCAAATAAAAACTATTTTCACAAAACATTTAATTTTTTCTTTTTCTTGGGTGTTCTGGTAATTCAAGGCGGCCCCCGTGCGGCGCGAGATTGCTGAAGCCCCGAAAAGGCGGAGAGATTCGGCGATTGGTTAGTCGAGCGGGCCCCACATGATTTCCCCCGCTCCCCTCAACTCTGCGCGCTCGATCTCCGCCGTCGATCGCTCGAGATGAACGAAGCAGAACCAAGGCCCCATGTTTGACCATCCACGGCTCGACGTGCATGATCAACGTGTGCGTCTCCTCCCTTTGTGTTTACCAACTCTCCAAAGGCACGAGGTGGGCTCCGGTGGGGCCGGCGCAAGATCACGGTGCCGGATCCTCCCCCTGTTCTATTATTGCACATAGTTTTCAAAGGCCTGAGAAAAAAAGGAGTCGTCCTTCTTGTCCCTCCCTCTTCTTGGCTGGCTTTAGAACTGGAAGCCATGGCTTCTTTTTTGCTTTTTACAGGGTTCTAATCAGTGGGAGTCACCTCCTCCTCTTTTGAAGGGTTTAGGGCGTCCTCCTCCTTCTAATTAGGCCCCTGTTTGTAGAATTGAAAGATCACGGCGGCATGGTTGTTTTCTGTGGGGTAGGTGGGCCGACTAGCTTCATTCAGCCCCCGCCCCGTACCTCCGCTCCATGTGAAGGGACGGACTTCAGTTCAAGTTCAGGGGGGCCGATCCATCGTCTCCCTCTTAAGACCTTTCCTTTTCTTCACCCCTCTTGCTTTTCTTGTTTCTTTTTTCCCCGTACTTCCATGAGCACGAGAGGATGGCAGTACGTTTATGGAAAAAGTTCGATATTTCATGGTTGATCAATGATCAGGTTTACAAAGTTCTCAATCACCACAGGTTAACTCTCAGATCCAATAGTCAAAGAACTACAAGCTCTGAGGCGGGGGAGGGGAAGGCATGCTTCTATTCTACTTCGATGACCGCTATAAGTGCGAGAGTGGGGAAGCAGCCGTGAAGTTAGTGAAATCATCCCACTGAATCAGAACCAGAACAGGAGAAAAAGCAGCGTACTAGAAGAAAGCAGAATCCGTTGTTTGTCGGAAACCAGCGGAGTTGTAGTTTTTTTTTTTTCCCATTGCCTGGGAATGGAACAAAAAAGGAAGCTTGGCAAATTTTTCAGAAGAAGGAATTGTAGCTAGCAAGCAGCAACCATGTTTTTCTTGTGAAAAAACAACGAATCCATGAGTGTTTAGCGCTCTGCTCATGTCCTTAAGCAGCCTTAAACCCTGAGACAAGAGAAAAGAGAGAGAGAGGCTTCTGCCTCTTCGAAGTATTCCCCTCCCCACATGAGTCTTAGAGCTTGGTGAAGCAAACATTCCTTGGAAGTACCTTGCATGCGAGATCGAACCTGCACTTTCCGTCACACATGCGCCCTGAGTTTATGCGGGGGCCCGGCATTCGGCATCTGCTGTCGGCCATGGTCTAGTCTGAGCTCAACTTCCAACCTTTTCTGCTATCTTCTTGAACCAGGGTGGCCCATGGTCGATGCAAGCAAGCCCCACCATGGTTGCTTGTTAATTTGACGAAGCTTTCACCTCTCTTAACTTCTCGACTAACCGAAAAGGCCAACCCTAAAAGGTCGCCTTATAAAGGAAAAGCTTTAGATTCTCTTCTGATCTTAAAATTAAAATCATTATAGATGTTGCCCTGAACATGGCCTACTTTTCGTGGGTTCGTGGGTTTTGAAAGCCCCCACTTGGCCAATAGCATAGTTCAATTCGAGTGCCTTCTTCTCCAGTAGCCACACTGACTGCAAGCCCGAACATGTGAGCCCACCAACTATAGAGTGCTCTCATGAGAGGTCAAGTACTTGAGCCCACTCAACGCTATTATTAGACACAAACTCATAGTCATAAGCAGTGGCGGAGGTAGGTGCGGGGCATGTGTAGAAAGATGTTAATACGTATTGGTCCATCTAACCAATGGGCCGGGTTCCACTGTATGAGCTGCATGCGCCCTTTAGACCTGACCACAAGCTCTTAAGTGCCTTTGAGGCCTGCCTTGCTGAAGCTACGTGCTTTGAGTGTCTCGAAAAAACGCTCTTGTTATGCTTCAACTTGCATATCAATGTCTTCTTTTTCCAACATACGAAGATTCAACATGGATATCTTTTTATAGTCTCATGGCATCATATTTTCAAGAAATATTAAATTATAAATATGTACAATTTCATATCGAAGAGGGCATTGAAGTCCTGAGTTTCTTTGGGAACTCTAGAAACCAGCTTTGATTCTCAGTGGACTCCGGACAAGAAGTTTGCCACTTCAATTTTTTTTTCCCTTTGAGAAAAGTTTAGGATTGGATGACAAAAATGAAAAATTGAATATGATGAAAAAGGAGACGAGAGCTTTATGCGTTTAAGATCATGTTGTAATAGAAATAGGGGCTCATGTTATATGTCTAATATTGATAATTTTTTTATTAACCATGAAATTTCATGTTACGCACTTCAGGGTGATATATATATATATATATATATGAGCATTCAAAGTCAATTATCAGGGGCTAAATGATTAAAACATGTTTTTGGAATGTTTGAGAGATGTGAATACAATTTTGACAAAACATCATTCTTTCTTGGAAGTGAAAAGCTTAAGCCCCACGATATTCATAAAAAAAAACTTGGGTTTTGAAGTCAATACAAAAATTGAGTGTTCAAAATTTAAAAAAAAAAAAAACTTGATTTTCACAAATTCTAAAACTGGATTAAATGAGAGTGCCATCCAAATACTATTATTCGAAAAAAAAAATCCATCGGACAGCCATTCATTCAAATAGTCAACTATTAAATACAATGGTGGATACTCAAAGGGCTTTAGCTTTTACCAGATTGGAATTTCCTGCTTCAACTTTTTTATCACAAGCATCATATCATATCATATCATATCAGACCCACCCACAAGCCTAGCTAAGAACCAGGCTGCCGAACTCGACACTCAATTTGATCCCTCTTCTCATTCGCAGAAACTGCGGCGGGGCCAACATTGAATACACTATTATATGCCATCAACGACCAGCATCTCTTTTGTTCTTTGGCACTTTGTTCAAGAGAAACTTTCGCTTTGAAGTTTGAAGTGAAGGTCTTTTATTCATCTGTCTTTGTTGAATGGAATAATATATCGCAAATCCCCATCCTCGTTATCGCAGAGCTGGAAAAGGAGCTTTGATGCTGATTCATGGTCGGCAAGACTACATAATTTCTAAGATCACAATCCTGAGGATGACCCACCGGATTAGGCATTCGAACTGTTTTGCGAAGATATAAACTGATTATTATGTCACCTCTGATGCAAAGTTGCAGAATTCTACAAAAAGTTCTTCAAAAAGATCTCGTCTGACATAGTTTGTTTTTTCTTCTTTGTTTCCTTGTTTTCTTTGTCCTTTTAATGGTTTGTTTCTTCCCTTGCCGTGCTTCCTATATGAAGGAGTACATTCAAGCAAATTGTAGAAAGAAATGGTGATTTGAAATGTGAAAAAAGCTTAAGATAATGTCACCTCAATTTAAAAAAAACATGTAATTTTCTAACAAATCATTTAATTTATACAAAAATTTTAAAATTTTATATTTTAACCCCCGTAAAAATTTTGAAACTACCATTCGACTTTTGCTGAGCACCGCCACAGGTGGTCATTTGTGAATAAACTTCTCAAACACGATGCGATTTGTCATTTTTTTATATGTTGGGTGGCTCTTTATAAATTGCCCATTCGTTAGACAACTACTTGTAATTTTTTTCTAAGAATGATTCATATGACTAATTGAGAATAAATAAAGTAAACATTAATAGAATTGACTGGAAGAACATGGCAACAAAAAGAACAAAGCCAAAGAATAAGTAGGTTGCCGATTTGATTTGAGGACGGCCAGGAGTTGAGCCAGAAATTTTGGATAAAGAGGCACTCATTAAGAAACATTGAATATTATATATATATATATATATATATAAACAAATAGTTGAAAGCACTAGTATATAAATTAATAGTTTTTGTAGAACCGTGTAAGCAATCGCCCACACATGGCTCCACTGCCGTCGCCGTATTGTACCCTAGTGTCAATAATTCATACCAAAAAGGCAAATGCACGTAGGATGATGGGAAGTGCCGTCCATACATACATTCAACCGGTGAAGCAAAAGATTAATCACACGAACGGTGCCTTGTTTTACTTTCTTTATCTATTGCTCTTCTATGTCATCGCCTGCCTTTGTAGAGTAAAATAATTAAAAGCGACGATCGTGGTGGCTGCTTTGAATCATGGAAAGAGCGCTTAAATTATTGCAGCGGGAGAATAAAACAGCCCATGGCTTCATCGTGTGCATGGATTTGGCTTAGCATGAGTTAAGTTTGATTCTCCAAATCTTTGACGTCACAAGCTTTGCTTTGGTTTCATTCACATCAACGTTTTGATCTATTACAATGTTCAGCACAGATGCGATGTATATTAATAACAAGCGTCGTAAGTGAAACTTTTATTGACGTTTCTTCTTTCTAGCTTTCATTGATGTTTCTTCTTTCTTTCTATCTTTATTGATGTTTTTTGTGCTTTTGAAAAGATGATGCGGGCCATTTTGCGTGTAATGCATGTTTCTCTGTGCACTTTCGACGTTACCAATGGGTCCTACACCAAATTGAATGAGAAAATACATTATGAGGGTGGATTGAGCAGATGGCACGCCAAGTTCCAACCACAACATGTGGTGTTTTGATTTGTCAAAGTACAATAGTAGATAGTTCTTGTAAGTCAGTAGAAGCCGCCGCCGGAAGAAAGATCGATAGAAGTATATTTCTTTCTTCTCACTCATGGAGTTCAGGGTTGTTTTGGGGAGGGTGAACAACGAGTCGAGCTACTCAAGCCCAACTCATTAAAGCTCGACTCGTGAACGAGTTCGAGCCGAGTTATTTGCTTAACGAGTTGAGGTCGAGTTCATGACTTGACTCGTTCAAATAATCGAGTTGAGTTTGAGCTCAACACGTAACTGCTGAGTCGAGCTCGAGCCTCAATCGAGTTTGTTGAACCTCAATCAAGTCAATATATTCAAACGAGTTTACGAGTTTGTCGAGCCTTAATCGAGTCGGCCTTGAGCTCAACACGTAACCGCTGAGCCGAGCTCGAGCTGCTTTCGTTGAGCTATTCTCGAGCTCGAGCTGAGTCGCGCTTGAGGTTTCATTAGTCGAGCCGAACTCAAACTGACTGAACTGGGGCTCGACTCGGCTCGTATTCGCCCTTAGTTTTAGGGTTTGGGTGGATCTATAATATACCGTCAACTAGATTGTCGTGTTTGTCATTGTCTGTAGTATGGAAAAATAACGAGAACCAAATTTGCGACGTGTTGTTAATACTTCTGATAGTCCGACTAACCATGCTATGTTCCTTTGTGTTAAGTACATAAAACAATAGATAGTGCGGCGAAAATGAAGTCATCAACATATAAATCTGAAAATAATTCAGTGGTAGGAGGTAAGAAAAAAAATTCATAATACTTAATAAACACTAGTTTTTCCGTCTTTGTATAATATTTAAATAGTGGTGGTTGCATGAGTCTACAACCATCAATAGTTGGATTCCTCTAGGTACTATTCATCTGGACTACAAACAGTGACATGCACGACACTGTTAGCGGCCGCCGACGACGAGTGAACTGCACCAAATTCTGAACCAGCTCTAAAACTTGTGGGTGGGAAGAAAGGGTGGCTTTTTGCATCTAGCTTACCACCTACAGTCAGTGAAAGAAGGAATTTTATTTATTAAGACTAAAGTTCCTTTTCTATTAGAATATGCAACATGGGAAAGCCGCATCTTAGAAATCCTACCTTGCCAAGTACATGCGGTCCATTTAATTTGTTCAACATAGAGTTTAAAATGAGGACAGTGATGAGAGGATGTGACCTGTTCGAATAAAGCGCATCGGCTGCACGGGGACACTGCCTAACTACACGTGAAACTCAATCGCGGTTGGTGAGACCACAAATTAAAAATCCAAATCAGTTCCTGTGAAAGATCGATCTGCCGAATAATGGCAGATATAACAGTTTCTCTATAAAACAAACCACATTTATGATAGTGATGCATGAAAGTTGACGAGGGAATGAGTTGTTTGCATCGGCGGAGCTAGAATTTTCGGGCGGCGGCGTATGAAAATTATGAAGGGAACAAGTTGTGCGTAATGGCGGAGCTAGAAATTTCTGGCTGATGGTAACTAATACTTCAAATTTTAAACGTTTAAGATGTACCAATATAATATAAATAAACAATTTGCAAAATTACATATAATAATTATGAATTCAGCATAGAGTTGGACTTGAGATCCATAAATTCAGTATAAAATGAAACCATGTCTCTGTCCCATGTAAAATCCAAATAGAAGAAATAAGACTCTTTTCATGGGTTTGAGATCTTACTATCTAAGATCCTGAGGTATCAGGTTACTTGGACCTGAAGTGGAAAGTAAGCCAACATCTCCTTATGAATTATACATTCATTTTCATATTTTAATTCCAAATAATGCATTTTTTTTTTCCAGTACTTTGACTTCCCTGATTACCAGTACTTTGTTGTTGTGCATAGCGACGTCAACAACTTTGTTTTAGCTCTAATATCTGACTGAACTGCATAAAAAGTTGGATATTGGAAAAAGATTGATATCTGATGAAGAATTCGGATCAGGTTCAGAAAGAAAAAATGACACCCAAGCGAATTCAAATTCAGATCGGCATTTATTGATTACAGATCCAGTATAGTTCTAAATAAATATCTTACATTCAATGGCTATAATATGGTATGAATTCGGTTCTGAAATCAAATTCAGATCAGATGTTCATCTAAAAATCATATTCAGATAATGAATTCAGATATGATATAAGATTTTTCTCTTCATCCGAATTCAAGTATGAATTCAAATCCAGATATATAGATATCCAAAAAAGCAGATATGCTAAAGTATGCATCCAATTCAAAACAACATGGGGACCTTCAAACTTTTGCATCCATTTAGAAGAAGAATACTGTGGTGCACGTTCTTCAGATGTGCGCAACAGTAGGAAAAAGTTCATATTAATGTGGGCTGACTACTGTTTGTTTTGGGTAACAAAGAATAAACCACCGACTTCTCTTTTGAATGTGCCAAAACTGGCGTACTCGGAAATTTCATGTTTCTCATTCTCTGATTTGGTTGTTCCCCTCTCATATTCTTTGGTCAAATATAAATTTTTCTGCAGCAAAAGAGAACATCTTTGTAAGACTTGGAGGTATCTATACTGAATCTTTAACATTTATATATAATTGGTCAGATTCTTTTCACATTTCGGTCATACATTGGAAGATATTGCAATTCAATTAGTAATAGAAAAAAAATCCAAATTCCTTTATCAGGTCCAATTAAACCGGTTCAAACTAGGATTGGTAGTTCCATATATGTACATCGCCAGCTCAAACCGTTAGTGCTTTTAGCCGTTTTATATGTTTATAAAGAAAATAATTTATCGTTATATAACGACCGATCGAAAATAACGCCACATACCGCCGTGATTGCTTATTCTTAGACGGGGAGACGCAAATATTGTCAATATCGGCTACGATACGTTGGCATAATCGAGGGCAGTGATGTAACTTAGAACTACTTTACCGATCCTCTCTCGCTCACCTTCTATTGTCGCTCTCCCGCCCCCGTCGATCTTAACCCTAATAGGGGCTTCCTCCGCAGGGTCGCGCCCCACCACACGTCGACGGGCGACTCCCGCGATCCGCTGCCGGAGACCGGTCTTCCACCACCGGAAGAAGGAGATCGAATCCGCAGCGAGGTCGGTTTCCGTCTTTTTTTTTTCTCGTTTGGCTTCTTTCACTTTATTTCGTTCCCGGCCTTTAGAGAAAGAAGGGGGATTGTTTTCTACTAGATGCTTCCTCCTTTCTCTTTCTAACAGAAAGCCCGTTAAGCGATTGACCTGTCTCGAGAGGGATCTCTGGGTATTGCCGGGGTCGATTGTTCTGAACTGCCCATCGTTTTTCGGAAGGTTTCTGATCCAGATGTGTTGAAAAACTAGCAAAACAGTCGGGGGAAAATGGCGGAGACGGTGGTGTCCAGTTTCTGGGGACCGGTCACGTCCACCATCGAGTCGTGCGAGAAGAACTACACGCACTCCTCGTACATTGCTGAGTTCTACAATACGATATCTAATACACCTTGCATCCTTCTTGCGTTCGTGGGGCTCGTGAACGCGTTGAGGCAGAGGTTTGAAAAGAGATTTAGCGTTCTTCATTTGTCGAATATGGCGCTTGCGATCGGGAGCATGCTGTTTCATGCTACATTGCAACGCGGGTAATTTCTCCTCTGTTTGAATATTTTCTCTTGGTCTAAATCATTGTTGATGGATGCAGGATTTGTGGTGAATTTCGGCAGTTTAGTTACTCTTCCTTTTTTGTTTTTTGTTTTTTTTTTCCAATAAGTTGATTTGCTTACATGCACATGGATGTATCTTTTTCTGCTTGCGTGTCTACCAAATGGAATCACAATTTTTTTCCCTTTTTTTTTTTTGGTTAGTGATGGATGATGTGTTGGTGTTCCTGTGTGATCGTTCATCTTTTTTATGATTGTGACATGTATGATGTTGTTCATTCTTTGTGGCGAATCACTGATTGTGTTGCTTATATTCATGTCGGAAGCATTATGATAACTACTCTACCTGATTGTCTTTACAGGTTAAGTGGTTAACTATGAGCTCCACCTCTATACCGTTTGTCTAGGAAGGCACATGCAAACATGACATGGGAGTAGCAATGAAATTTTAGTTACATGTCATATCCCACGGGGTACTAACGATAGAATTTTTGGCAGATAATCACAAAAAACCTTCATCCTAGAGTTAGATTTCCTCATAAAGGAGATTGTTCATATTAGTGGCCTAGCAGTCTTCTAGTTTACCCGATCTTGTTTTGCAGGTTACAAATTATGACCTGTATATGCTGTTGGTGGTTATCACAGTGTCATTTTCAATTTTCAAAATGTTGCACGTTTGCATTTCCTTGTATTGTTTTCTTCTGAGACTTGTCCTTATTCTCAAGTCATATATGTCCTATAGGGCCTATAGGCTATAGCCATAGTAAATGCGATACCCGGAATTGCCTTGGCGGGCTATTAATCTTGACTTCTTGACATTTTCTTTGCTAAAGTTTGATCTGGTGTCTGAATTGAATATTTTGCATTTGGATGTTTGTGGTCCTCAATCTTGGATGATGGATATGTGCTATTACACGTTCTCCAAGAGAAATATCTATTCACAAAATTTCATTCTCCAGGTAGTTAATAAATGGATGAGCTGATTGTTCACTAGTCTCACTATGATTCCACATTATTTGCTGGTTAGGTTATAGATTATTCAGATGTTGAAATTTTTGCAAATGAGTGCAGCTATGAACTCATTTTTTTGTGTAGGCAACCTTGTAAATCATCCTTATCTTTTGACAAAAGCTTGTAATTCTTTTATTTATTAAAAGTAAGCAGCTCACATGTCTCCATTACTTGCGAGTTTTTTGCTCGTTCTTTTTTCCATTTGTCGGATGGTATGATCTGATTTCACTATCATCAATTCCAAAGTTAGCTGTTGCACTGCTTTGGCAGGAATTAGAATCTGCTTGCTTTGCATGTCTACAGAACAGTTACTTTTTTATCTCATTCTTTCTGCAGAACACTCGCAGTTTATCTCATTCTTTCTGCAGAGGCTTCATGATTGCAACCCTTTTTCCCAGCGGCTTCTATCTTCATCTTCTAGATTTTTTTGCATGGTTTTTGAGTATTTTTTGCAGCTGCTGTTTGGAGATAGCTGTTTTTTAGGATGTCCTTTGGGGATCAAATGGCCATTTTCTTATTCAGGGTCTTGGTAAACTAGATAATTTGACTTTTCTCTTTATGTCATTTGTTTAATTGCATGTAGTTTATATTTTATAATATACAAATATGTCTGCTTATTTAGATGGGTATTAGATTGGGTTGAGAAAACAACATTGATGGCCCAATATTTTGGAAGGTTAGCTTGCCTGAATAAGAATCTGCTGATTAGCTAACTGAGCTGTGTCGGGACACACGGTTTGTGATTTATGTCTGTTTGGATTTAATTTCCAAAGACTTGGTGAATTGGGATTTATGAATTGTGGGTTAACATGTTCTGCTCACTTGTTCATCTTGATCGATAGTTGCTGGAGGACCACTGTATATTCACAACTTAAGATATGCTTTGTCTGATACATTGATAGCTTACATGATTTTTGATTCCTTGATGGTTTCATGCTTTCAGTCAACAACAGAGTGATGAGACGCCTATGGTGTGGGAGATTTTGCTCTACTTGTATGTCCTTTATTCTCCAGATTGGCACTACAGGAGCACCATGCCGACCTTCCTTTTTCTCTATGGTGCTGCTTTTGCCGTAATGCATTCACTGTTGCGGTTCAACATAGGGTTTAAAGTACACTATCTTCTCCTTTGCCTTCTGTGCATTCCTCGCATGTACAAGTATTACATGCACACAAAGGAGTTATCTGCGAGGCGGCTAGCCCATTTCTATCTGGCAACAATATTCCTGGGAAGTTTATTCTGGCTGCTTGATCGCATTCTCTGCAAGCAGTTCTCAAAGTGGAATATCAATCCACAGGGTCATGCACTATGGCATCTTCTTATGGGTTTCAATTCTTATTTTGCAAATACTTTCTTGATGTTTTGCCGCGCTCAGCAATTGGGCTGGAACCCCCAGATTCGACACTTTTTGGGGCTCCTCCCCTACGTCAAGATCAACAAAGCCAAGACACAATGATCCTGGAAGAGGATCATATCCTGGATTCTTAAAAGAGAGATTCTGTTTTCATATTTCATTTCCTTTTTTTCTATAGTTGTCTCCTTTGGCAGGCAAGCGGTTTTTCTTTTGTAAGTGAGGGGTAAGGAAACTGAATGTCTACAGGCTCACTGTTCATTTTTAGGTTTCCATGTAAGCCACTGCTGCTTGTGCTGTATCATATTATTTATTTGTGTTTCTCATTTGCAGGGACTGAGAATATTTTGTCCTCGTTGCATTGAAAGCCGGTTTTGCTAAATCTGTTCAGAAATGATTGTGATTGTGTGATACTGAATCACTTCTTGAATGGTAAATATCTCCTGGTTGCCAACGAATAGTGGAAAACCATATAAAGAAACTTTTAACGGACAACCGATGGCCCTGTCCCTAAACTACTGGGACAACTACTGACTGAATAATATCCCCGTTACCAAGTACCCATCCAATGTCATCAGTAGGCGTTCTGCGTCTCCTGCCCGATAGGTGCGGTTAGTTAGTCCGTCAGTTATAAGACGTGACAGAATCCTCAAAAAGTTTTCTTGTATTTTTCGTTACACAATTTAAATCGCCTGAACAAGTATGTGAACTGAACAAAACAAAGATGCGAATATTCGGTTATTGTATGTGATTCATCGATCATGCACACTTTAAGTAGTTAGTCTAATAAAATAACTGACTCGGTAAATGCCCTACACACTGAGGAAAAAGAAGATGCAAATGTGAAATTAGACCAGAAAAAGTAAGGAAAAAAAAAAGCCACCCACAATTGAAGTAGCAACAGGGTCGCAGATGAGAATGGAATGTTACACGATCCTGTTATTGAAGTGGTTGGCCATTTTACGTTGTTGTTGTTTGGGGTGCTTGTGAGAAACGAGTGTCTGCACTTTGTGTCTGGGAACGCACATAGTTGCCAATGTTTAGGATATCGTTTCGAGGTTTTGTTTTGAGATGTAATGTATTTGTATTACTCGACTCTGACCGCTCACTTCCCTACTTGTTAGAACAGCTGACATGCGCCCATTGCTTGTTAAGTTTGCAGGTACGTGCAAACAAGACATGAAGTACGTGTTCCTTTTTCATCTGAAGAACGTATCGAACGCATTGAACCACGTGAACATAACACGGCATCTTATGGCCTAGAGATGTTTTGTTCCATTGGCACTAAACGTCCTTGTGTGTTCAAACACACCAAAACTAGTGGGCGGAATCAACTGGGGTGTTCGTCCTTTTATTCACGAACTTTTCAAAAAAAGCGTGATGTTTCGGCAATCATTCAATAAATAATCTATGCTGTTCATAGTGATATGATGCGTCTAACTTTGCTTGGCAGTGTTTGCAGTTCATGTTCCAATTTTGTCTGATGTCTCGAAAGAGACGTTTGTAGTTCATGTTAACAGCTTCAAATACTGTCGAAGCACGTTTTTGTCACATTACATTGTTATCTTACAAAGCTCTCTAACTGGACCAACACATGTAAGTCCAACTTGATTCAAGTGTTTCCAGTTTTAACTATAAATAAATTAATTATGTTATAGGGTTGCTTGGACGCGCTTTTCTTTATTCGCCAAAAACACGTACTTTTTAAGCTTCTCTTAAAACTTACGTCTCCTCATCAAAATCGTCTCCTCGGTCGGCTGACAAATAGAATAATACTGAAAGTTGTTCAACGGCCAAACGCTGTACGTAGGCAACCAAGTGCAGGTGATAGCCAGATGCCAACAATAATTTATTATTAGATGGTGATATCCGTTTAAACAAGAGTCAAGATACAGAAAAATAATAATAACATGCAAATTTTGCCTTTATTGCTCATGAGAAAGCCAGGCCAAAACACCAAACCCTAGCATACTAGAAATAAGACATGATTGCAGGGCACGAGGATAAGCTGATGTTTACAGGAAATCAGGGACATACTAGGAAATCTCATAGCAGCTGAAAAATATCAAAAACATTGAGATGCTATGCCGTGGTTTTCATTAATGGGTAAGCTTAAAATACAGAACCAAAATAATTACGACAACCAGAACTGCAATTACGGTGCCAATAATCCATTTGTTCCTGTCCATTCTTCTTGACATGGCAGTCAAAATTTTTCTGCTTTTAGCAACGTTGTCATCGACACCGTGAAGCTGTTAAATATGAAAATGAAAATCAGAAACACCGCGTTGGACCATATTGAAGTCAGAGATCAAGGCAACCACAACAAAACTCCTTGTTACAGAACTCTTTCTTCAGGAAACTAGTGAACTGTTAAACTTAGATGCACCATTCACCTATTCTCCAACCAGCTTGTCCAATAAAATTATTCATTTGAGGGCAAACAAAATTAAACATACCGTGCCATGAGCATGTAACAATGACTGGCGTTGTTGGTGAAGGTCTTGGAGAATTGAAACACCAAGCTCCTCAGTCTCTAGCATCGTCCTTCTGCCTTCTCTGATGCGTTCACTTGACTGGTTTAGTCTCTCTGTAGACTGAAGCAATCTGCTTCTTTGATCAGCCGACACCTAAAGCATGCAATCTCAAAGTGTCATTTGGAGGGAGATATTGACAGCATCAGGAGATATTGGAGTATCTACAACATTTACTACATGCTATATGTGGAAACATGATAATAAGTTAGCTCCAAAATGTACCACAAAGAAAGGGAAAAATAGAAAAGGAGAAATTTGGCATGGCGACAACTTTGCACCAACTATAGAATCCTGTATGGATCAAAAACAAATTTTCTGCATGATGCATTACCGTTAAGGTATCTGCCATGCCCGACTCTAGAAGTTCATCTCTTGCAGCCTGACCATTAGCTGATGTGATCTTTTTCATTTCACCTTTCAGGTTGTTTAAATCAGATTTATATTCCCTCAACTTCTGAAGTAGCATGGCCTTCACGCCTGGCTGTAAACTTCTAGCCTCAAGGTCCATCTTGCGGATCTGTGATATTGATAGACGGTTAACCAATATGAAAATACAGTGGTCCTACCAATCAATCAGCTATCATAGAACTTGACTCATGCCTACCAAGCCGTCTGCTTCATCAAGACCAGTTTTTATCTCAGAAATTTTTTGCTTCTTTTTCTCTGCAAAATAAAAAATGTAGGAGAGAAGGCATGATGGACAGATATCCAAAATAAAAAAAGTAGGAGAGAAGGCAATGATTATCTTGCTGAACTGCCACAGAAACAAAATTGGATGACTAGAAGAATGAGGAAGGTGCAAAAGGTAACAAAAACGTTGCTCTTGGTTTAGCAATTGCCATGCGCAAAAGAGGAGCATTCTGTCATCATGCAATATTCGCTTCAACCTTAGCCAGTTGGTCACAAATAAGCCTTAATTTCAATATCTTACTGGTATGCTGGTGGCAACTACAACCCCTTAAGGGACAAAATTCTATAAACAAAAACTATAATTATCGGCAAGCATAAAGTTCATACATTTTCTATATGCTTATGTAACTTCCAGACAATCTGCAAACAGCTGCCTGGAAAAAAGAAATGCACGAGTTGCTTGTAAAACTTGTTTTGATTTCTCGGAGGCAAATTGTGATTGTCTAGCCCCTTCTCATGAAACAGAAACACGGACTGATTGAGACATGCGATTAGTTTTATATTTTTCACACCAATAGGAGAGTAACGAAACACAGACTGATTGAGACATGCGATTAGTTTTATGTTTTTCTCACCAATAGGAGACTAACTTATGAAGACAGGCAGGATCAGATTAAAATAGCCATTAGCGAATCATGGGTAGTAACATGTTAACCATGCCTTGAACCTCTCGATTGAACATTGTGTAATAATTTGCAGTTTGAACTCTTTAGCGTTATTGCATTATCTGATACAATGGAGCAACTCAATGTTCATCAGTAGGAAGCGTACACCACAGACGAGATGGACTTCACATTGAGGCTGGAAGCATGACCCTCATACATCACCACAGTGGTCTGCGACATAGATGTACCAACTTGGGATCTCGTCCATGGTTGTAGCTGAACTGAGTTCAGAACTTTCTAACATGCACATGTTATGTGCATTAACACAAAACTTTGATTTCTGGAAACCCAAGTGAAAGTTCATTAAATTCACAACCTTACAGTAGTATGAGATAACTAGTGTCTTCAATATCCCTGAAATGATTAATGCAGATTGTTCAACTTCAACATCCAACATGGTACCCAAGACCCACCCCGTTTTTGTAAATGCATGTGCATATCCATGCGTGCATGTGCAAAATAGAGTAAGAGGGGGTTCTTTGAGGCTCACCTCCATCAAGCAGACCAGCAGACGTGCACTTCTTAGTGAGATTTGCAGATAGTTCACAGTATTGGCGCTCGTAACCTTCAAATACCTGACTCATCCTGCCTGGTCTTTTACTATACTCCTAACGTCCTGGATGTGCAACCAATATGCACAAAAAAAAAAAACACCATAGACATCAAAAGGAAGGTCATAACCATCTTGATCGGCTAAATCCCGTCATGCTGATCTATCTATATATACACAAACACACACACGCGGAATTCGCACCTCTTGCGGCATGAACCAACAAACAAGAACCCGCCAATGAATGAAGTAAAGGAAAGGTCGAAAACATTACGGCGATCGTGTGATCAGATTAAAGAAAACAGAGTCCCGGTAACGTAATCGATCACGTCAAGAATCAGAACAAATCATTTTCATAGATGGTCCGATTAACAATCCCATAGAAACAGCAAAGAAAGGACAGAAAACTTCACAAGAACGGGACCCTACTGATCAAGCAGTCCCGAATAAGGGAGAAGAAAAACAAAAATAAAAAAACCTATCTCTTCAAACTCAATAAAAAACCAACCCGGAAAACAATTTCAAACGAGAATACAACCTTAAGAAAAACCAAATGGGGAATGATGCTTCTTGCATAAACGAAATGGCAAAAGGGGCGAAAATGGATACTTACAATTGAATGCTGAGGACTCCGTAAAGAAGCAACGAGAATTAATTGATCGACTCTCGGCGGGCGTGGGCGATCCGCGGCAGAAGAGAAACCGCGAGCGAGCAAGCGAGAGAGAGAGAGAGAGAGACTACGGGAAGTCAGGCCGCTACGCGTCACAGACAAAGACGATCAAGACCCGCATCGATTTGGAGTTGCCAGGAAAACAGGCTTTATAATTCCAAACATTCTAGTTTGACCTTCGTCTCCAAGAAATTAAAGAGGAGAAGAGAATCTAAAGATGGAGCTTGTGTGGACCAAAAAACTTTTTTTACCGGTGAACATTCGTGAACATCCGAGAATTTTCATGCATGAAAACAATTGCACCCTAAGCCAAAGGGATGGGATGCAGTGGAACGGGCTTCAGCTGTCAGACGAGCAGTCATGGTTCGATTCTCACAATTCACAAACGCCAGTCTTTTGTGTAAGCGCAAGTCAAAGCGTCCTTGCTGGAGTTAAGAAGGAGACATAAGGTTAGATGCACTTCCTGCCGACGGTCTCCAATTTGTGGTCTGTGTTTGGTGTCACCTGTTCGTCCTGATCATGCGTTTGATCAGCTGGAATGTTGTGCTATTCTGTTCCTGCTTGTCCCTTCTCTTTGGAGTAAGTTGTTGCACTCGGGCGTATGCACATGAAATGTTGCCTTAGGCCGCTCATCGTTTATTTGCTGCGCAATGATCTTTGCTGTTACTTCTTGCTCCTCGGGAGTGAAAGTCTGCTACTTAGTTTTATCTTTCCGAATCGTAACTGGATTTCCAAGGATATACTGTTGCCGTCTTGAATCTTGACATTGGTTCCTTTTGGTTTTAGAGAATTAGAAGTAGTTTCATCCCTGATGCAGGATCCTCTACCATTCATTGAAAAGCAGAAGGCAGCCTAGCTGGATAACTCAGTGTCCATCATCATCAACTCTGGCAATCAACAGTCTCCAGCTTGTACTGTGAGCACAAGGGCCCCATTTACATGGTTAAAGTTGACGCATGATTGACGTCCAGATTATACATGGCCCGGTTTGAAGGAATCTGGCGTGCACAACCTTTTTTAGAAGCCTCGACACACTACTGACAATCCGCCAGTGGGAGGACCTTTATCTCCCTCTGCTGCAGTTAGGGCCCATGGACGGTTGAGAAATAATCCAATATTCCATTTGAATCTAAGTCCAAGTAATTGGATTCGATCAGAATAAATTGTTATCAAATTCAGAGTTGGTATAGGATTTTACTTATGTTTGTTCTTAGCGGGAGAAACGGATGGATTGGAATGAATGAGCAGGTGGACTATGAATGATGAAGTGAATCCAGGGATGGGTTTTGAACGACACTTATATCGGAGTTCCTTTGTTTTTTAAATTTCAAATTTTCCAGTTTCACTTCAGATTTCTCAACAATATCTGCATGAGAATTCTGAAACATGACGCCTGGAAGACCCCGCTGAAAACCATTAACCACCAAGATTAAAAAAATGCATTAGAGGCACCACACCCAACTCAACAAGCCACACGCGACATTCCATGTATCACAATATGCTTCCATGTCTCTCAAACAGCTTCATTCATGCAAGGGAAGGAAGAAGGAAGAGACCATAATTCACACAGATACAGTAAAGTCCGCAATAAGATCTATGTTTTTGCAACAGGTAAGCACCGAAGTAAAATATTAATCCGCCTATCCTTTTTGCGCCAAGCATCTTTAATGTGTAGACAAGGAGGCATCGATTCCCAAAGATATTAGCAACTTTCTTTAAAAATTTGGGGACTGTGTGATCATTCTATCTACTTGAAACAAACATGAACGTGCCGCCTTAACACATACTCCGATTGGACGCTCACCGCCCAAAATGAGGCAGCGAAAAAAAAAGATCATTCAGAAATTTGAGATCACACACGACAAGATCCTAGGTTCAAGCGATTATCTGTACCATTTTTGTGAATAAATATCCATAATTACACATCCAAACTCCTCCGAGAAAGAGCTCTTCACATGTAACCAAACATCTGCTAACCACAAAAGAACTAGAGGTCATTGCTGGGATTAGTTTCATCATGTGGGTCGTCCGAAGTTTCATTCTGCCATGAGAACACACTGAGAAATAACTTGTTCAATTCCCACCAGCACTAGCCAACGACTCAATAAGGAGTTGGTATCCTTCTGGCACAGGCATCTGTGCCTGAACACACTCAGCCAATATCGGGACATCAGACTTGACATCAAGACACCTAGCAAGAAACAACAACAGGTGGAAATCTGAAATCCGCTTCACAAATGAAACATGTTTGACCCGATCAAGATGGTTCCTCAAAGCTCTCATGGTCACTGGAGTCACCCTGTTCTCAATAGGGAAAGTTGATGAAAGGGGACCCTGCAAATGACAGCAAAATACTCAGACAAAAATAGAATAAGAAAAGAAGATAGACTATTCCATAACCAGTTAGCCACATATCAGTTACATATTTTTATTTCCTTTCGGTGTTTTGAATGTGTATTTGCTTCTTTCCTCTATCTCTTATTCCCTCTTCCTTTTAAGGTATCTCGTAGAGGTGTGTTCATGTTCATTATGCACATATATTGATTTCTAACTTATTTCCAGTACTTTTTTATTTTGTGAATTTTTTTATGAATTTGGATTTTTGGGAGTTGGTTTATAAATAAACATCATCGCAAGATTTTACCTTGCTGAGGTAGCCAATATACAACTTGGCACAATATCTGTCGACCATGAGTGCAATAATGTGGTTAAGAAAAAAATATCAAGTGACGGTTAAGTGATAAGATAGGTATCCCTAGGGGTTATCTTTCCCATAAAACAAAATCTTGAAGTCGATCCAGCTACAAAGAATTTCTTCTGGAAGAAGTCAGGGTCTGAAGAGTTGGCATCAGTTTAAAAATGAAATGAAGAAAACATATAGAGGCAGAGAAGAAGACATGCAGCCAGCAGGATCAAAGTAATAATGGTATAATGTAAGTTCCACGTTCAGGATTTGAAATAGCGGCTTAGCATCTCGGGATATCACTTGACTATAAAAAAAGAAGAATCTTTGAGTTGAAAGATACCATCAGCGTACATGTTATCCGAAGAATCTATATCAAATGTGGCCAGAAGAAGAAAGTCAATAGTAATACATGGGATCGCTAAAAAAGTCGATAGAAAACCTTTTTGAAGAGCATGCTCATGTCCACATTAAGTTAGGAGGATGAACTTTATGTTCTTTACGTTTCCTTCCTTCCATTAACCTTAGAGTAATATATAAGAAATAGGCAGTCTCATAATGGGCATATCCCACAAACAAGTTGTCATAGACAGTTCATGGGAAGAATGAAGAAGAATCCTAGGCTGCTAACACCAGAAAGTCACAACGACAGAACCAAAATTGTCACATTTTCACAAAATTGCTGAAGATCGACCAATGCAGATCCAAAGGAACTAGTATTCTGGTTGCCAACTAAAAAACTGCAGAGCTACTACTACTGACTATTATTAAGTTGGTGAATCTGGTGACAATCTATAGAAGAGTTTCTGTACAAGAAAAAGAAACACCCAAATACCATTTTGATAAGTACCTAAAAGTGCAACAAGTACCATTGCATTATCTTGAAAAAACCACGTTATTTTCTGATGAAAGATCATTATATACTGCAGTGTCATTTTTTATCAGAATATGATTCTCTCTCTCCCTCCCTCTCATGCATGCACTCGAACACACAGAGGCACATATTTTGTACTAGTCCCATCTTCCAAAATAGAAATTAAAATCTCCTTAAAAAGTAATAGTTTTGATAATAAATATTGAAAATGTGAATGGACATACATTACATGCATGCAGGCAAAACATTCTCTCCTCACTCTAATTTTGGATAATAACCATAAACCATGTATATAAAAATTGCACACATTTTGCTTTTATAGTCCAAAACCTAAATTTTACCCTAACTTTTTTGTTGTACCAAAAAAAACCCAATTTTGAAAGAAGTTTACAGCTGATAAGTTTCTATTTTTAGCTTCCATCCATGCAAAGTTCTTTCAATTGCGAATGTCACTGTCATGACACAAGTGTCTCGTGGTTGGCTACAAACATACTCTTTCACAAATACAAAAACAAGCAAATGATTTCTTTCCATGCTTATCATGAGAACAGCTGAAAACTGTTAACCGACCATAAACAGTTTTTACAAGATGGAAAAGCTATAATAAAATAGACTACAAACATGTAGTAAAACAACTCATCTGTTCATTATTATTTCATTTGTTTTCTAATGATCGACTAAGGAACTGAATAGAGATATAGAGAACAAAGAAAAATAAGCTGTTCCTATATATTAACCTAAAGAAAATACACATGATAATTTTTATATAACCATGCCAGCGCTTCAGAAAGGCCAGGCTGTAGTATCAACAACAATAACAGGATGCTCTGTCTAAATCCTCTGTTATTTGATGCTCAAGCTAGGTGTTGTCCCCACATTATATTTGAAACAGAAACCCTTGGTATAGGACAGCAAAATTTTGACCATCCAAGTATCTTATTTGATAATGACAGGATTTTGTTTCGTAATTTCATACAAAAGACCCCCACATTTTATACACACTGGGAAGGGATGACGTTTCCACTTTTTGTTTAGCAAATCGTAGAAGTGCTGGAAGCATGACTGTGGAAGGACATTGATTGAAACCATAGAAAGATACAGATTAGACTGATCATCTAGCAGAGGGAAGTTACAAGGAAAGCATTATAGATTCAGGTTCTTGGGGTGCATGCATCAAGTGAGATTGTAATTTGCGATATGTTGCAGGTAGACAAAGCATAGACATTAACAATGTGCTCCAAATGAAGTGTCTAATAGATTTTAAACGCTGTTTCATGAAGCTATTGCAAAAAAGCTGTATTTCCTGGTTCTCCATAATTAAGAAGTGATCATAAAAGAAAGTGCATGTGACCAGGTAGAACGGAGAGTACATGCACACTGTTCGTTGTGAGTCTGAAATCTGGATAAAGGTCGTTTTAAGAGGTTACCAGGACATCAACATAACTGTCCGAAGCTGTGTGCATTTAGTTCAAGATTAAACATTAACTAGAGAAGTAAGCATAAAAGCAAAACAAGAACAAAATTCTATTATCAGCTGACTAAATGCTTGTCCATGGCTCAACCAAGAAAGAGAGATTAAAAAACCAACAAGCAAAACAAGGAGCAAATATAGCAGGAGAGCATACCTGGTGGTCTAAAATCTTGACAACCACCAAGAAGAAATCATTATCCACGTCCCTTGTGTCCTTCCCCGCGATGACAACATCCTTCTTCATCCTTGACAGCTTAGGATCGAGATCCGCACAATCATCGACGAACCAACCATCCTTGAACAACTTAACACATTGATCACTCATCTGAAAAGCCTCAAAATGCACGTCGGCACCCCCATCCTCGTTCACCTCCAGTTTCACCACAGCAGTGACCCATTCCTTCAATTCATTCTCACCATGGAGCTCAGCCGACTGTCGCACTTCCACATTGGATAATGTGTAGTCGCCCTTCGTCTGCCCGACCGTCTGCGTGAAGATAAACCCTACCCTCCTCATCCCCAATCCCATGGCCACCGCATCCACCCGATTCTCTTCATCCGGATCCCTCAACAATATCAAATTATCCTCAGTGCCCTGCTGGGGAGGCTCATATATGAACTCCACGGACACGTTCCCTTCTCCATCAACGGTACCGTACATGAATCCACCTCGTTTGACGGCAAAAGCCAGCGCCTCATTCACGTAATGCTGGAACGCATTGGCAGCGTCTCGATCGAACGAGACAGAGACGCAATGCGGGGTCTCCTGCCGCGTGATCCGCGTCTGCCGAGCGATCAGATCGTCTATGGTCATCCTCCTACCGAAGGAGCCGGAGGCGCTGACGCGCGCCACGCCGGCGATGGACCTCTCTCCCTGGTAGTAGAGATACACAATCGATCCATTGGAGATGCCCAACGACGAAATCGGCTTGTTGGGATCTTCCATATCGCTGAATTGGCCATTGTTGAGTTGGGTTTCTGGGCTTTTAACCAGCAAAAGGTCCTTGTTCAAAGAAAGCCTCTGTTGGTTCGCGGGAACCCCAAGTTGGTGCTCGATAAGGGCTTTCAATTGCGAAACCTTGCAATTGGGGTTGTCTACCTTCACCCTCTCCAATCCATCCCTACTTCTAACTCTGATCATCATCCTAACTTTACCACCGATAACTTTTATCTACCAAACTACTCGTGAATCCGAAACGAACAGCTAACGAGAGAAAAGGAGAAAGCCAAGCGCAGAAGGAGGCAGCGGGTACTAACCAAGTCGAATATCGAGGCGGAGGGGCTTCTCTTTTGATCAGCGGGTGGACGGGATAAGGGGTTTTATATGGAGCAGTCGGTGGAGAAGAATTGCTTCCACCTCAGGGAGATTCTCCTTCTCTATATAGGTTTCGACCTCTCTCCAACGTCACCGAGAAAGGGAAAGCCAGCAAGCAAAAGGAGTGCTGGAGAATCAATACCATTACTCCAAATGCACACTAACTTTTCACCAATGACATTGTGGTGCTCATGCTAAATAATCGGTGCTAATGAAGGAGTTTTTTTTTTTTTTAATTTCGCTATTGGTCACGATGATATGTGAAAATAGGAGCATAAAAAATAAATAAAATAACAGAATCAAGAAAATAAAAAAGGAAAGATAAATGTTAATGAAATTTATTTCTGCACTTATGGTAACTTAATAATGTCCCTGCCCATGTACCCCGTAAAAAACACAGAATGCGTTGAGACTTGAGAGTGAATAAAAAGTAAATTCTCCCACATAGTAGATTAAAATATAGTTTTCATAAATGAGAAATAAGCTTCTCAAGTTTTTGCCTTTTTTTAGGAGTAGAACGCTTCTGGGTGGACTAACCGTTTGAGAAGATTAACTTAGCCGAGAATTTGGTCTGCGAGATAAAGATTGAGCGGAATATTCAAGAAAACCGCCGACCGCGGGCGCCTAGATAAGCGGTTAGTTAAAATCATCTGGGTGAAGTTGGCGGTAGATAACTTTAATGGATAATTTGTTCGGGATAAATTGTCTCATCAAAAGCCTGAGGGATGTCGTCATGTACAATGCGAAGTTAGTGACAATTAATATTCGTGATATTTCTGTGATATAATTTTTCAAAGCTATGTTAATGTGAATACTTTTTTCTGTGACACATTTTATTTGTATTAGGATGGAAATATTATTGTTAGAAGCGACGTAATAGATTGAATACATTTTATATATACCGCTGTCTTAATTAATTCATATCATTGAGACCCATGTTCAGAAATGCATTTGATTTGACGCATTGCTCGTAAGTTAAATTTTCCTGTGAATCAATTCAGAACTCATTAAGATTGTCTTTGATCACCATAAACCAAGTTTCTTAAAAGATGTCATCCAAAAGCCTCAAGATTTTTTGTTTTCTTTTAGTCTGCCATTTTCAAGGATGCAGCGAGTTTCTGTGGCAGTTTCATTGACTGAAAAACAAATGACGTTGATTGCATTCTTTCTCCGCATTCTGGTAGAAACATTTCTCTCCAAAAGCTAAACCAACCCGTTCAAAGGAATAAAACTCCCGAGATTTTCAAGAGTTGACAACGTAGCACTTCTTCCTGATCTCGCCGGCGTTCCCGGTGAGCACGCCGACGCTGCCCATCTTCTTGATGGAGTGGGCGAAGTGGGCGAAGAATTTGTGGGGTCCCTTCACCATCTCCTTCACGACCCTCTGGGACTCGGCGTCGGTGAGCAGCGCGGCGTCGGACTGGAAGAGTCCCCGGTGCTGCTGGACGGCGGCGAAGTAGCGGTTGTCGAAGGAGAGAGGCGTGAGAGGGTCCATGGCGACGACGGTGGCGTTGTCGGAGGGGCCCTTGCACTGTGTCCGCAGGAAGGCGGCGTAGGTCGAGTCCAGCGACGGGTCCGCGTCTCCCTTCCCCGTGAAGTTGTACAGCCTCTTGCTGAACAGGTTGCAGTGGCCTACCCCTATGGTGTGTGCTCCTGCAACAGATCACATTCCCTACTTTTTCAATACCCGTATTATTCAGTTATGATCATCTGAGTCAAACTCAAATCTAGATATTGTGAATCTATCCCCCAATGATTGGCTTAATTAGTTAATAAACTTGGTTAAACTTACCAGATAGAACCACTAGATCTTCAAGGCCTAGACCTTTGCTAGAAAAATTTTGCAGCAGGGTGGAGAAATTTGACAAGGGCGAGGGTATGTTTGCATTTGCCTCGGATAAAAGTGAAACTCTTCCATCTCTTCGCCCTGTTAGCACGTCCCACATTGGCTTCTTGTACTGCACCCAACTCAAATATAATGCACAATGATCAGTAGATGCGTTCATATATATATATATATATATATATATATATATATATATATATATATATATATATATATATATATATAGAGAGAGAGAGAGAGAGAGAGAGAGAGAGAGAGAGAGAGAATTTCTAGATTTCTTAGCTGAGTTTGGATAAAAAATCCTTCACCTTCTCACAATACATGACCTGATGTAATTCATAGGGTAGTTGTGATTGGATAGAGTTCAAGATGGCAGGAGAATTTAAACTACACATACACACACACACACACACACACATATATATATATATATATAATACAAAACCCTTACTTGGAAGGAAACGGCATCCCTTGCGGCTAAGGCAATAATATCTGCACATGAAACAACGCCTGGGCATGTCTCTTCTAGCTTAGATTTCACCTCGTCTATAACATCAAAGCCAGACAAGGACAGGTTTGGAGCTGCATCCTTTTCAGCCTTGCTGTTTGCAGTGGAGTTTAAGAGTATAGATGCATCACATCCCTGCAAAAGAGAACATTGTAGTTAGAAGATGGGTAAAAAAGAGAGAGAGAGAGAGGGAGAGAAGTGTTTGCTTCTTTGTAATCACCCTGACAAAGCAGTCATGGAACTGCATTCTCAAGAATTTAGCAGGCAACGCTGAATTCTTGGAGACATGAGCCCAAGTTATGTTCCTAACAGTGTCCTCGGCGCACGGGCAGCTCTTCCCATAGAAGTTATGCCTCAGCCCTGCGGCCTCATGGGAGGCCGCTGGTGCTTGAAAGCAAGAAGAGAGAAACAAGAATGCTAAGATCAGGCAAGCTTTCATCTTTTCTGCTGCCAACAAAGGGAAAATGAACTGGTGTTCAATTTCTTCTTTAACTGAGAGCTACTTAGTTCCACACAGCAAAGCGGACACCCGGCCGGCCCTTTTTGTAGGCAACTGATCCACCTATGGTTTGTTACAGGGAGAGGATGAAGACAACAATGGTCAGTAAGATGACAGGGAAGCAAGCCTGACCATTCTTTTGTTCTGATCTCTTACTGCATATGAATCGGCTGCAGATATGTCGTGAAGTATGGGCTCTGGACGCCGGAATATGGACCATACATGTATATTCTTCATATTCCACCGATTTCCTTGCCTGGCAATCATGTGCTTAGGACCACAGCCGTCATGCACTGAGCAAGAGCAACATGTGCTACCCAATACTCTAGGACAGAAGGGCTCACCTATCGACTACTGTAATTTGGCCATCTAAAAGTCGCCGTTACCAGTATGTGGGATTGCATGTATAGGTTGTTCTAAGGACCTTTCCAGGTTGAAATTGAACTCCAATGGCGAATAAGAACTTAATTCATTACTGTGATATCAAATGGGCATGTTTGAATCTTATATACAAAGACTTAAGATCCAATGGTTTCTTGAGAAAATTAACATGAATTCGCAATTGAACTGCCAACTACATCAGATTCAACACAAATTACAGAGATCTATGCTGAATTTGGGCTTACAGGATTCTGGGTTTGCAGAGAAAATGATCAAATCTTTATTTATCTGATGGAAACTAGTATGTACCTACCTAGTAGGTCGGATCCAATATTATCGAGTGTGTATGCCAGCAGGAAAGCCTGGTCCACAAGTTACGTAAAGGTCCCATCAACCCAGTTTAAGTATCTCATTGTCGCTGCCCGGACTATCGCTAGACAGCTGCAACTAAAAGCCAATTGCGTGAATTTTTGACGGAGCCTCTTTGGTGTTGAAGAAAATCCTGCATTTGGTATTATACAGGCATGGAGGTATGACATATACTAATATCGGCGAGAAACCACAATGGTTGACCTTAGCAATAAACAACGGAAACTTTCATCTCTTAGCTAATGATCTCCGCCATAAAATTTTCTTAATTTCTTGATCCAGCCTAAGCTTAATTTCTTTAAAGTTGTTGAGAGAAAAAGTCGATTGGTAGCACCTTTTTCCAAGAGAAAGAAAAACTTACACTATTTACAGGAAGCAAAAAGAAGAGGAGAATAGGGAATTGGCCGTGATCTGATGCTTAGATTGAGGTGGATATATGTGAACAAGAAACAGGTACTACTGTTGTCAGCTTCTTTACCGGCTCCTTTGTTGTGTAGCTAAACTTGGAGGGATCTGATATCCAGGGTCAGAACCGAACCACTAAACTCACGCAATTGATTTGTTGAAAGGCACATGCAATACCGGTACCATCGCTAACATCGACACAGTTCAGAACCCCCAAAGGTAGAAGTAATGAGAGGACCTTCAGGCTTTTTTGGGGTGGTAGGAATGAACCTCCGGCTCACTTGAAGTTCACAATGATGAGCTGAGAGATACCTACTTCCCACTCTCTTCATTTAATTGGATGGCACATTGAGCTGATCGAAAACACTCAAATAAGTTCAACCTGAAAGTAAATCAGATCAGGATACTTGTAGTTCAACCAGAAATACTGGTACTACCATCTCGTCCTGCGCTCCTCTTCAATCCTTTCTTCAACAAAGAAACTAAAACTTTCAAATTCACCACAAATATAGTATTTATTTTGTATTCAATATTTAAAACCCAAATTTAGTTCTTTCTTATTCATACATGTTGGACCTTTAATTATTCAGGAGTATCATTTCATGACAAGAAACTGTTTAAAATGATTTCACTTGAATATGCCTCTGTCTCTTTATTTATTAGTCATCTTACACATGATGTGTTCATTCTACATTCAACTCGCATTGCCATTAAATTCTAAAGGGTCCTTTGGCATCAGAAACATTCTTTCGACCTGATATTCTTACAAAAATGTTCCTATTGCGGCCAAATAACTTCTAAAGATGCATTTAATTGGACGACACCCCAAAACTGGTCTTGGAGACAAAAACTTATATTACTTAGGAACATTTGAAAAAACTTGGTTTTGTAAAAAGAAGTGAAAACCCTAACATTATTCATGAAAAATAAGGTTTGGATGTGTCACCCAAACAAATAAGTTCCGGTGTGGAATTTATCGGGTATGATACAGTAAAGTTGTATATCTCGTGAATAAAACGAGAAAATCTCGGTAATTTTTAAAAAAAATTAAAACATTTCATAAATCTTGAAAATTATAAAAAATAAAAAAATCATAAAAATATGAAAAAAATAAAAAAAAACACATATAATATGTGTATAATATGAATTTTTTCATATTTTTTATTTTCTAACGTTTTTTTTAAAAGACGCATTTTCTATGAGTATTATACAGTTGACTATGTTGGTGTATTATACATGTCTTTTTCCAATAAGACGTGTTTTTAGAGCTGATAAAAAAAACTTAATTTTCATAAAGATAATGCTTTTGCAAATTTTATTAGATGAGGGTGCCATCCAAACGCCCCCAAAGAATTCTTGCAATAAAATACTGCATTTATAAACTTTGTTACTTGATCCAGTGCTTACCTTCATATCTTTCATAAACTGCAGCGCTGCAGGTGGGAAAAATGAATCGTCGTTTTGATGTAATAGAAGATCAAAACTAGTATATTAATAGAAGCACGGTGTTACAATAAGTGGTATTTCGGGAGCTGTAAAATCTAAAATTATACAACCAAAATGATCACTGTTCCCGAAGACCGCGCCTGCAATTTTTTGTGATGTTAATTAAGAGGGATCCCGCTTCGATAACTGCTAATAGAGTTTAGGCTTCAATTCTTGGAACGATCTTTATTCCTATTATTATCATTGTTATCGATGAACTTGGTATTGGAGTTAATGGGGAGCATTGGAGGATGCATGCACATGAGCTTTTGTGTCTCGCGTGAAGGTAAAAGAGGGGACATCCCCCGATGCACCTCGCCTCCAACCCCACATCCTTGTACAATCTGGATTCTGTTTGAAGAACCGGCCGTATTATCGACAGTTGATCGTTAATTTAGTGGCCATGCATATACGGCTGCACACGAGCCAAGCCGAGTTGAGCCCTACCTCAGACTCGACTTGGCTCAAAAAACTCGTATAGCAAGCTCGAACTCGACTCGTTTAACTCATTTAACTTGTTTAGGTGTTAATTTGCTTAGTGTTTACTCGTGTAAACATTAACTAGTTTAACTCGTGCAAGCGATAACTTATGTAACTTGTAAAAATTTGATTTTTTTCCTAAAACTTAAAACCAGTGATTTGGTGAACCAGTTTTGGCAATATTGTATAGAGTGCCGGTTTGCAAGTCGAGTATAAACGAGTCGAGTTCCTGAAACTCGAACTCAACACGTTTGTTGTTTCGAGTACCTTTGTAAGCTTGAACTTGGCTCGTTTATAAACGAGTCGAGCACGAGCCGAATTTTTTCAAGCGAGTTCGAGTTGAACCTGAGTTGACTCGCTTCGTTGTGCAGCCTTACATATACCCATGTCCGATCCGGTGGTTTGATCAGCCCATATGGCTTTGTTCCACATTGCGGGGTCCATGGTAGTATATATTACAAGTTACTTCCTAGGTGAACAAGAAGAGAAAATTCCACCACTAGGACCTAGGGTGCATCATGTCGTGGTCTACATTGATGAGGACGCTCCTGGTCCACTCTTTTGGGTAGGTGTCATGCACACAAGCAAGCATGTGTACCTTCACATCATGCATAGGTCTGTACATATAACCAACTTCGCCGGAAACTAAATCCCTCCCCAACTTCGCCGGAAACTAAATCCCTCCCGCTTCCCTTTGCTTTTAGGTTTTATGGCTACCTTGATGCCTAAGTTACAGCTTAGGCTCCACATCAACTAGAGCATTACTTGCCTTCCATTGACAAAAGGAGGTGTGGATGCCCATATCACTCGAACTAGTGACCAGAAGGATTGGTATATGCATGGTTTCCATTGCGCCTAATATGTAAAGTTAAAGAACTTAAGTCATACATGACCGAACATCAGCATCTACCTTGGGTTGAACTTAAGTCATATACCGTGTTGGCTGTCAAAGCCGTTTGGTGCCAAGAAAATGAGAATAATTTGAAAATATAATCATCTTGTCCTGATCTTAACGCAGTAAAATTTATATGTATATTCCTTTGTTCGTATACCTTCTATGCGACAGAAACGTCTATTTATACAATTTTCTGAATCAGAAACTTCAGATGCGATATGCACTACGTTTTCATCCTCAAGTGCGCCCACGTGACACAGTGTTATATATATATATATACATATATTCATCAACAGTAATTCAATGTCAATCATGTATTAGTTTAAGTTATTTTTTGTAAGAACATTGATTTTTCTATTATCAAAATTTTGACATTATAAGAGCCGTTTATTTTTCATTATTAAAAAATATGATGAAAGTTTTTTTTTTTTAAAAAAAGAAAATTAACCGTAGGTATGGTATGGTCCTCATCAAATCACTCTTAAGATCACATGCATAAAGCACAAAAAACACTTAATAATTATTTTGAATTGGTCTGTTATTTTTGTATTTACTTATCCAAATGGTCTGATAGTTACAAAGAAATTGATAAGATAAACGATTGGACTTCCTACTGCCATTGCCGGTAGCTCTACTGTGTTTTGGAAACCGCGTTTCTGTTTTCTTAAAATATTCAACTCATCTCCAACAAAAAAACTTAAAAACCCAGTTGGTGTTTGAATTCGAATTCTGTATAGGGTTTTTCTTGCCGATCTGATGGATACATGATGAAATATAAAAGTTCATATTAAATTTTGCACTCTGCACAGCTGCATTCGCATCCTTCATCATGCAACTTCCGACTAATTTAATGATCAAATCTGTTTCATCAGTCAGTAGCGGAAATTCAACCCATGTTCTTCAGCAGGGAGCAAATCCGTTCAGTTCCCCAACCGGTGCCGGCTCTACCCACATCAAAATCAAGCCTCAGGACTAAGAGTTTTAGTCAAATTCTCCATTTAATGCACAAAATTTCCGGTGAATAACTAGCGAGGAAATCAAAGGGGCCAAAGTTTCCCGAAGCACAATAAAGAGGAACTCCACCCGAGCCGTTGCAATTCGAACCCAAACACCGCCCTCTTCCTTCTCTCTTCTTTTTTTTCTCCCTTTTCCGTTTTACTTCCAATATCTTTCCAAACTTTTCGCCTCTCCTTTTCCTTTTCCTGGCAGCTACTGCTGCTGTTGCAGGTGAATATTAAAGTAATACAGTAAATAAAAAAAAGTGCGAGAGAGAGAGAGACGTCGACCGATGGGCCGCTTTGAATTTCAAAACGAAGAACTCTTGCATCGGAGCACAGTGGTGACGGTAAAAGAGGGAACAGCTTCCTCGTTGTTCAGTTCCTTGTGGGCCTCTCTCTCTCTCTCTCTCTCTCTCTCTCTCTCTCTCTCTCTCTCTCTCTCTCTCTATATATATATATATATATATATATATATATATATATATATATATATATATATATATATATATATATAACGCCGATTACCTGAATTTCAGGCTTTTAAAAGGCTTTGAGGGGAGTTGGCGCGTGCCACTTAAACCCGTTAGATCTAACTCAAACTCAAACTTAGACTCGTTACCGAATCCAAAGCTGGACTCGGGCTTGAGTCAACCTCGAGCCGAGCAATCTAGGAGGGCTCGTGTTCGGCCCAGGACGTAAATGGCATTTTCAATTCTTCAAGGGCTGGTACCGACCTTCAAGCACATTCATTTATGACACATATTTATATATTTTTCTAGAGAGAGAAAGAGAGAATAAAAAAGACGAAGATCAGGGCGCTCCTCTTTCTGTTTGTTTCTTATTTGTTATTTGTTAGTTTCCAGTTTTACCCTTTTATTGGTTTCTAAGACAAAGAACAGGACCATCCACATTAAATAAGGAGACTTATTGAAGGGCATTATTGGCATAGTATTTTACCGTAGATATCATAATGTTTACTTTTCTGAGTACGGAGAGAAGGGGCTTTATAGAAGAAACTAATCATAAGTTCCCGAAATACCCTAGATTCATATCCGACTTTACGATAGTACCATCTCGTACAAAACGTCTTATCCTTGGAATTTTCCCTCATTACGAAAATCCCCTCGCCATTCCTTCAAACACGGTGCGAAGATAATAAATTCTCATAGATAAAAGCTTCCCGTTTGAAATGCATATGGTTTTCCATTGTACCATAGGGACGACTAGTTGTCGACAACCGTGAACTCATCATGTCTTGTTCACTTTTCACATGGCATAGAAGAATTATTTGTCTCCTTGAAAATGAAGTCCAGTTCCTGAAGTGGCATTCTTGATATTTAAAGAACATATCCGGGTGTTCTCGAGACATAGAAAATAGTGGAAATTAAAAGTAGACGTTAGAATTTGAATCGGCCCGCAGCTCAAAATTTATTCAAACCCGAGATCTCTTTCACAGTTTGCACATTTCCAGCTGAGAGAGAGAGAGAGAGGGAGGGGACTGGGGAGAGAGGGAGGGGACTGGGGAGAGAGGGAGAAGGAAGGAATGGTGACTCCAACAACAGAGGATGGTGGTGGGGGTAAGATGGCGGAGGAGCAGCCGAAAGGCGGTGGCAGCAACTTGCAGGTATCCTCACTGGTTGCTCTTCTGTTAGCAGCTTTGAGGAGATCAATGATGTCTTCGTGCCGACTGGACCGGAGGCGAGACGGGGACGACGTCGCCGTCGCCGTGACTCTTCGTCCCATGGAGATCGGCTGGCCGACGGACGTGAAACACGTCGCACACGTCACGTTTGATCGGTTCAATGGCTTCCTTGGCCTGCCAATTGAGTTTGAGCTTGAAGTTCCCACAAAGGCTCCCAGTGCCAGGTCTGAGTGCAGCACTAGTTTCTTTGTGTTTGATTTTGTTCGTATGAAAAGGAAATCCAATTCCTGTGACTGTGGCTCGATGTCTCTGATGATTTTGAAAAATTTTCCTTTTTTTTTTTTTTGTTTCTCTGGTTCAAGAAGGAGGAGTCTGAATTCAGTGGTTGTGTCTTTTCCTCATATAACTCTCTGTTATTGATGCTTCATTTGCACGCTAGAATCTTAGCATGAGCTGTACCGTGGATGGTAGTGTGGTACATCTCATTTAAGCTATCCACGTGCCTCTTCATACTTTTATAATGGAATAGACGTCAAGAGCAGAGGTAATAAATGCATTTTTCTTTCTGGTTTAGCAGGAGTGATGAGAATAGAAGCAAGTTAAACTTGAATTCTGAATTGGATGACGGATCTCATGTTAATATTTAGTAATGGTTGCTAAGCTAAGCAGATTCATTGGTACTCCAAGGTAACCTTGCCGTGGGATTCCTACTAACGCTTGTCACAAATGCAATTCTAAAAGTGGGCTCAATTTGCTTACCAGCCTACGGGTTTGTCTGGCCAGATGCTTGATGCTGGCTCAGGGTGAGAAAGGTTTTGTTTAGTAGTCTCATTGTTTTTGAACGGTTTCTACAACCCCTTGCCTCAACCAGTTGCTTTTGTGAGAGGGAAAGAGAAAGAGAGAGAGATGGGACAGGTACACCCAATTAATATTGGAAATGGAGATGAATAAACTTGTAGCGGTTCAAAAAGTTTTTCAACATGAACAGTAATACTGCGTCACCAACAGTTGTCCATATGCATTTGACTGACCGTTTTCAACATCCAAGTGCTTCAAACATGAGCTGCGAGCATTTATTGTACTTGCCTTCAGTTGTAACCACTCCCCAGAAAAAAATGCAGGGATGACGATAAAATGCAGTTTTGGAAATATAGACCATGTTAAGGTGCATGTGACAGGAAAAACTGGAAGTGCCAGTCATGAACATTCTGAACCCGCAGATAGACGGCAATTTTTCAAATAGGAAAAGAAACGTTCATTTGGAATTAGGAAGCTAACCTCTTTATCTGTCTAGATTCTTACTGAGAAATAAAAAAGGAATCGGATGATCATGAAGCTCGTACAATACAAGACATGTCTCTGACCTTCTTAATATTATAGCAAGGAATTCTCTATACTGAATCACTGATGAATGTTGTGTCTTCCAAGTAATTCTGTTACTGCAAAAGATGCTAATGTCATGTCCTCTTTCTCTCATACAGTGCAAGAGTGTTTGGAGTTTCAGCCGAATCGATGCAATGTTCTTATGATTCCAAAGGAAATAGTGTGCCAACCATCCTTTTGCTGATGCAGGAGCATCTGTATATGGCAGGGGGCCTTAAGGTGCATTATCTTTTCAATTCAAACAAGAAAAGCTGATGTAGTTGCGCTTTCATGGAACTTTTGAATTCGTTTTTGAAGCCCAGAAAATTGTTTTTACGGAGGCTACATAATGTCACTGACCTTTTGCTTTTACTGTGATGGGATAATAGACGGAAGGCATATTTCGTATTAATCCAGAAAATAGTGAGGAGGAGCACGTGAGAGAGCAGCTGAACAAAGGAACCGTGCCAGATGACATAGATGTTCATTGTTTGGCAGGTTTGATAAAGGTACGACGAATTGTCAACTTCAGGCAACATATTTAAATATGCCTGTTGTATCAGATTTTGGGCCTTTTGGTGGTTGGTTTCCGACCGATATTTAGCCAGCCTTCAGTGACATTGACACGTTTATGCGAGCTTGGCCAGAATCTCAAAAAGTGATCCTGTCTTGCCGAGTTAGGCCGAATAGCTTCCTCTTGTGAATTATTGCTCACGGTTCCAATAATGCATTCATTAATTCATTCGTTTGATCGAAAGGTTCCAATTATGTCTGAAAAGAAAAAAAAATCTCCCTTTGCAGGCTTGGTTTAGAGAGCTTCCTGAAGGTGTTCTAGATGGCCTTTCTCCGGACCAAGTTCTTGAAAGCAAGACGGAAGAAGACTTCGTTGAACTCGTGAAGCTGCTTGGTCCAACACAGGCTGCACTTCTTAACTGGGCAGTGGAGTTAATGGCTGACGTTGTTGAAGAAGAAGAGATGAACAAGATGAATGCGAGAAACATTGCAATGGTTTTTGCGCCAAACATGACCCAGGTAGTTTGCTACAGGAACTCAAGCGTAATTCTTCAGTGTCATGCATAAACACCAGAGATGAAAATCCTAACCAAGGTTCTTCTTGTTCCAGATGTCGGATCCATTAACAGCACTGATGCACGCTGTCCAAGTTATGAATTTTCTCAAGACATTGATCCTGAGGACTCTTCGAGAACGCCAAGAGGTCGCCATGACTGGATACTCGACATTAACTTCCTCCCCAGATCATCAAGCTGAAGACGGTAGCTGCAACAGTGAGCAGGACACTGGCAGCAGCTATGACGAGAGAGAATACACATCCGATGAGGATCAGGCAGACTACAGTCACACTAGTGGGGATGAGGTCGAGTCACTGAATGACATAGAGGAATGCTTCTTGAGGCAGCTGGATCAAGAGCACCATACAGATGATGATGCCTGTGAAGATTTGGTTGTCTATGGAGGTCACGTTAGTCCAAAAACACCCAACAGAAGTTTCAGAAAGCAGGCACAAGCAGAGAACACAGGCTCTGGCTCTAGTGGGTTCAGCTTCAACACAGAGTCTGCTCTATCAGTATCTAACAAACAAAGTCCATCCTTTAGCACAAGTGAAGATGAGGCAGAAGATGACTTCAGTACCAACCCTATCACCAGCGGCAATGTGGAAAAAATGAATTGTGCAGAAGAAAAGAAAGCAAAAGAGACAAATGAACCTTGTGTCACGCCATCAACAGAGTCTCTTCCTACCCCTAACCAGTGTGCAGGTTGAGGTGACTACTGGATTGTCTTTGGTTATAAGCAAGTCATAAGAAATTGGCTTTGTGTTTGGGCGCAGTTATTGCTGCTGCCTTGTACATTTTATCTTTGTCGTGACTGGCTTTTTCGTCAAAAAAAGCCATCGGGGAGTGGTTGCGTCTTGTGTTGTAGGATTAACCTGGTTTTTCTGGTTTCATGTTTGGCCTAATTTACTGGCATGACTTTGTCTTGAAAATGTGTCACCGTCCACGCCCCTTGTTGCTGTATTTTGAACTCTGTACCACACACTGGAAACATGAAATAGAGATTCACCGCCCGATGTTCATGCTGATTGAGAATGCTAATTGAGATTGGTTTCTATTGTTATTCCATGATTCAAGGTGTGGTTTCTATTGTTTTCACCAGAGTTTACATCAAGCTCCCCTTGTTTAAAGGAGTAAGAATAGAAAAAAAATGAAGAAAGAAGATAATAGAAGGTAATACAGTTAAAACAACAATAATTTCTTAAATCCACGCGGATCTGATATGGATTTTGGAACAAACGAGTATCATTGTATCAATGATGGTTGCCTTCTGTGTCAAGCGTAGTTGCCTTCTTGCCTAACTTATCTGAATACCACAATAATAGATCTATTTGAGGACTCTCCACATCCTTTTGTGAAAGGGTTTAACCTTATGATTCTGATCATATTGACAGCGCCATTTGCTACAGAGAAAATGCACGCAGGCAATGCCCAACTACAAGCCTACAGGCACCCAACTTTTGATCAGAAACAAGGGATGGAGTGTTTGGAATTTCTCAATTTGCATACCCAAATCAATACCAAATGCCATGAACCATATTTTCTATAACGATCAGAGCGCCGACCCCAATATTCTGCACAAAGTTCCGCAGAATCAAAGGAGATGAATGTTAGGCTCGGACCTGAGACCCAAAGTTACCACAGATCCACTGAGATCTTAAAACTGCAGATCTGTAGTCGACCCCCAGGACTTCAAATCCATGGTTTTTATAATGTAATGCAGATCTCAAATCCCTTCTGTGGAATCTACGGTTTGCTTCAACAGTAGATTTCACCTAACGCATGCAACTTAGTAGCTCAAGATTCTAAGAAAAACCAAAGGTAGTGCACTAAAATCATAATTTCACGGTAGATCCAAGCCTCCCATACGTTGGAACTGTTCATAAAATTCGATTTAAGACTTTAAACTCTGATCTGAACAAGTGGGCATTCCAAGATCCGTGTCCCTTGGAATTGGTAGGTATTGGGCACACATCCACTCATTCCGTGTGTGTGTGTGTGTGTGCGCACCCGCTCACACCCGACGTGCATCTGTTTGAGTGCGAGATTCTCTCTCCAGCCTCCGCCTCCCCGGGATGGAAACTGAGTATATCAAAACACCTCCTAAAGAACGCATCATCTTGTGCCGGCCCCAAATATGTTATTCAGAAGTTTAAATAATTTATTGTTTTTTTCTTGCTAATTGATCAGCCCATATCATCTGGCTAAGCGTCGTATCCAGCGGTTTTCAAGGGAGCTTCCAATGGCTAAGTGCTGATACGATGCCTATCGGCCTATACGTTTCACTATGGATAACAACGGCCATCTTCCTCTCCCACCACCACTCTCCACGAACTGGAAATTAGAGTATTTAAAATTTGAGAATGCAAGTTAAGCTCCCAGATCTAACGTTGGTATACGAGCCCTGGTTCATTAATGAGGAAAACCTCTACTCATGTAAAAAAACAAAAAAGGTTGAAAACCTTTCACCAACTCGTCCCATGAATGAGCTGAACATGAGCTCAATTACCGCTACACACTGCAAGTCATTTCCTTGAAAAGGGTCCACCGAGTATCCGAGCTGCTTTCTATATATATATATATATATATATATATATATATATATATATATATATATATATATATATATATATATATATATATATATATATATATATATATATATATATATATATATATATATAGAGAGAGAGAGAGAGAGAGAGAGAGAGATGTAAATTTAAATCTTTGGAGTACACGTTGGCTCAAGTTTTATTTTTGTTCAGGTGTTATCAAATAATGATTTATACAAACAACATGATACATATATTCAGAAAAAAAAACAACACTTAAGAACCAAAGTGTAACTCTTTTATATTTTAATGGATAAACTTGATCTTACGAACTGAAAACGTTTCAGATATTGATTTTTTTAAACCCTATAGAATCTGGTTCGTAAATTCAAAACTTTAAATGTCTTGTATGTCGACTTTAAGTTTCGGGGCACACAGACGCATTATGAAAAAAAGCTGGAAATCAAACTCGAGATTGTATAGAAAACATACATATAAACTAAGAGCATGTACATATAGAGCACGCGTGTTCTACACAGTGTAAAGTGTAAATTAAGAGCTTGTAGCTCTGTAAAGAGTGAAGCTGATTATCCCAGCGGGCATTTTTCATAATTCGCTCGCTTAAATACCCAAACGAGAGAACAGTTTTTCATAATTAGCTCATTTAAATATCCAAATGACTCTATGTCTCTCTTGCGATATTTCCCGAGTCTGGGCATTTGCCGTTCAAGTTTAGGTATCTGCCATGAACCACGACGTACATGGCTTAGTCTTCTTGGAAAAAAGGAAGTAGACAGGTTTAAATAAGACTCCACGTTCAGGGCTGAGGCTTAGATGTCTTAACTATTCAAAGACAAGCAGCTTTCGTCCTGCTGAAAGCATGTCGTTACTCCCTTCCCCTGCAATTGAAGGCGACTCCTTCCTTGATGCTGGTAGAGGAACAAATTTGGTATTCGAGCTATTAAGACTTCCCTACTCGATGTAGCGTTGCCTTATCAAATAGATGGCTGCATAAAGAACAGAAATAGCGAGCGTAAAGAACACCTGCTACCAGGTCACAGATATCAGCCCTTTGGCTTTGACATTTCCTGCTTTCATGAAAACTGATAACAATGCTTAAAAAGCGCCAATTGAAATATACATTTTTATGGACAATATTAAAATCACAAAACTAATAACGGAGTTCACACTATAAAATTGTACATACCATACAAATACTAAGAATTTCTGACATTTCCCAAGAAAAACTCAATTCATGAAATATGTTGTGAATTTTCCGCAATCAGATTTCCCTGAGAATGAGGTTTCAGGTCATGCTTTCAACTATCACAAAGAAACGGAAGAGTGAAAGGAAGCAAGAAGGCCATCAGCTTCGAAAGAAAGAGATGTAAAAGGTGCACGCTACTTGTTCTTTTATCTCCATCTCCAGGTACACCCAGTCACTAACCAAGGAAAAATAAAACTCTAGACATGGGTGATTTGAAGAACTATTCCATACCACAGCCCAAAAAGAGAATCGAAGCCGAAGGCTGCACCATGAATCAAACCAGCTTGACCTCGACTCAAACTCACTTCCCAAAACTCCAATTGTTTACAAACGCATCGAGCTTGAGTTCAAATGCACGCTCCAAAATGTTAAATAAGTCAAGTTCAAGTTGTAAGTACTCAACTTTGTTCGACTACATAATCAATGCCAGAATAGTTAAACAACTAGCACCTAAACAAGTCAATCGAGCTAAAAGAAATAGATGCATTTTATGGATATTTTGAATTTTAATGACAAAAACCAAGTTCAACTGGAATAGATGCATTTTATTGCATGAAAGTTGCATCTAATTCTCTGAACTGATGAATAATAGAAATTTAAATCTATGAGTTGGTTGGCATAGCATAATCATCAACGTTATTTAGACTTTCATGGTTGTTGATAACATCTAATAATCAGGTACCAGGCATATGAACCATGGAATATGTTCTCACTAGGTCATACCTACAAGACACAAGCAAGAATAAGATCACAGACGTTTGGTTTTCCCTTTAGTAGAATTATGTAGCACACATAGAATCAATCAGCGACAAAAAAGCATCACTAGTAAACAAAGTCTTCATTATTTCACTGTTACTATAAATGCATGTCTTGGTGACTGTCATTCTTAAATATTTAAAAACAAAAATATACATTAAGTAGATACAAAAGTAAACTGAAGTTGCAACAACCTCAGAAAATTTGCTATTGTATGCAGTAAAGAATTACAACACACAAAATTATTTGAATTCAAAACCGTAGTGTTTAACCTCCCAGTTTTCACATATAGATAGCACATTCCTGCTTGTTCCAGGGATTCAAAAGCACCAGAAGAACAACTAAGATGATGAAATATTAAGAATGCAAGGGAGGATGAAACTCAGAAAGAATACAACAAAAATCATTTGTCCATGTATTCCGGATATGAGAACTTTAGACGCCATAAGGCCAACAAATGTGCAACTATGTTGTTGGTCTGCTACACATATCAGTGCACACGCGCAGAAAACCAACTTATTCAGTACTGCTTTAGAAAAATCTTGTAGCAATCAACAAAAACAAGAGCATAGGATGTGCCCAATGTACCATGACTCTCAAAACAAAAAGGTCAGATACAGGCACACTTGCATGCACATTGTGCACACACCAACGGTCAAATATTTCAGTTTCAGCGTACATGGTTCAAGTGGTTCTGCAATCTACAGAAGGGCGTGAATTATATTGCCATCCAATAGAGCTTAATTTCCATTAAAAAAAACAAGAAAAATCACTTAAACAGTGAACGCCCACTTGTAATGGTATCATAAAATGGTATTGCCCACACTTGTGAAAACGACGACCACAAAAACAAAGTGTCTGCATCATAAGCTACTAACTCACAAATCAGTTGCCTGATGAGAACATTGTTGTTGTTTAAACACTGGTGGCCAAGTATTTTCATTTAATATATCATAACCACAAAGGATAATCTGCCCATGGTTGCAGATCAATATTCAAAGCCTTTGGCACTGCTGTACAATTGACAAATTCTTTATACAAAAAGTAATAATTCAAATATCAAAACTGAAATCGTCTTCCAGGAACCTGCACTACAGCAAAGTTGCAAACACATTTAAGTAGCTTACCTTTCAAATGAAAACTCCCAATTCTTCAAGTCCCAATAGGATTAATTCCGTTTCATAACAAACAAATGGAACTCTACGGAACACCTTTTTTTAGCCTAAGAAAACCCAACAAGAGGGTGGGCACTTGGACCAATTTTTTATACAACATCTATATGGTTGGATTATAAAACTAAACATTCAATATTTTTCTAAAAACATTTCAAACACATCTATATGGTTGGATTTTGGAAACGGCCAAATGAATGAAAATAACCAACAGACAGCTCTGCCACTAATTCTCACAAATTTTTCTTATTGGTATGTCTTTCCTTTTTTCTTTCTTTGTTTAATTTTGATTTAGCAAGGAAGATGCTGAGATGAAAGGTGAACACAATGCTCAATTTTTCATGATTAAAAGAAGTCAAGGTTCTGTCTTTCTCCCTCTCTACCTTTTTCGTACATATGTATAAAGAGAGAGAGAAATTGGTAGGTACATGACCATTTGATTTTTCCAAGATAAAAGTCATGAGAGAAAGTCAAAGAGAAAAACAAGGAGATGTTTTATTCTTTGGCCTTGAAAAGAAATGGAAAATAGCTCGATATCTTGGAAAACAATGAAAGAAAAAAGTGGTTGATTTAGAGAAATAAATTTGTACGTACGTGACCATTGGATTTTTCCAAGATAAAAGTCTGAGAGAAATAGTGACATTTTAGTCTTTGGCCGTTGGAAAAAGAAAATCGCTTAAACAGTAAACAACCGCTTGTAATTGTATCAAAAAATGGTGTTGGCCACACACTCGTTGAAAATGATGACAACAAAAGTGTCCGCATCATAAGCTACTAGCTAATAAATCAGTTGGACATGAGAACATTGTCGCTGTTTAAAGTTTAAACACTGGTGGCCAAGAATTTTTACGTTTAATATAACATAACTACAAAGGAAAATCTGCCCATGGTTGTAGCTCAATATTCAAGCATTTGGCACAGCTGTACAATTCACAAACTTTTTATACAAAAATTGACGACTCAAATATCAAAATTGGAACTGTGTTTCAGGAAACTGCACTTCAGCAAACACATTTAAGTCGCAACAGGAATTAATTCCATTTCGGGACAAACAAATGGAACTCTCCGGGACACCCTTTTTTACCCTAGGGAAACCCAACAAGAGGATATGCAGTTAGACCAATTTTTCTAAGTTCAAAATGCCAAGGAAAACCCCACATGTCATACGAATTCTTGAAGAAACTCCTTCAATTAAGACAAGAGCTAAAGAAAAATAAACATAGAGAAGGTTACCAAGGAAGGAGACGGAGAGCAAGATTGCTCTTCTTGACTCCTTATGTAGTTCGCAGCTTTCTGCGTTCCGATCTCTGAAATGTTGCGTTCTTGCAGCTCTGACATTCTATAGCATCAAATACGGACACACTAAATGATATTCCCACAACTCTATCACCCAAACCAACAACCCAATCAAAAATCCCAGAGTTCTACACCAAAACAGTCGTTGTTGAAAAGAATTTTTTTATGTCCAAAAAGGAGAACAATAACGAATGGAACACTCACGAATACATCCAATCCATGGGCATACTGAACCGCCTTCCATAAGTCTTGCCACCAAAAGCCCAACGGACCCAAAAATCCAAAACAATATTGACCATAGTTTCTCGACAAAGATCAAGCAAGGAACATTGCCACTAGTCTTATCAACTTAATCAGTCGATCGAGAATGAAGAAAGACGCGGAAAAAGAAGAGCAAAACAGAACTAAATACAGATACATCTAATACCATAAGTAGCTAAGTTTGAGTCGATCGTAAGAACAAGAATGACGGAAAGGATTAGCAATCGGCAACGCCGCTCGACCCTTCTCTCTCTCTCTCTCTCTCTCTTTCTCTTTCTCTCTTGCCGGCTTCTTGCTTTTGGCGGGCGACTTTGACAGCACCTTAGCCGCTAGTGGGGGTTATTGATGGTTATTTATAAAAACTTTTCACGTAATCCTTCACATGTTGCAATATTTACAAAAAGCACCTTCGCATTTGAAATTTCTTAACAGAAACCTTTTTTTTTGTATCGGCAGCTTAACTGGTACTTACTTTATTTTAAAAAAATTTATAGTTATATTTTGCCAAAACTCTACTATATCGCAAGAATTAGGACCATTTGTCTTGAAGTTTGAAATTTCCAATTTTATAAGATAAAGAAATCTTGAATCGGTCAATGCAATGGATCAAAATTTAAAGGAATAAAAAAAAAAATGTTAGCCTCTCCGATTTATTATACAGCCAAACATTCAATATTTTCTTAAAAAACATTTCGAACATATCTATATGGTTGGATTTTAGAAAAAAGCCAAATCAATGCAAACAATAATCAGACAGCTCTTCCGCTAATTCTCACAAATTTTTCTTATTGGTATGTCTTCCTTTTTCTCTCTTTGTTTAATTTTGATTTAGCAAGGAGGGTGCTGAGATGAAAGATGAACACAATGCTCAAAAATTCATGATTAAAAAAGTCGATGTTTCTCCCTTTTTCATATATATATATATATATATATATATATATATATATATATATATATATATATATATATATATATATATATATATATATATATATATATATATATAAAAGCTGTTGAAAACATAAAAATGAAAAATAGGTCGATACACGCCGATATGAGTTTAGTCGTATTAGCCGATATGAAGTATTTATGTGCAAACCAATTATGATTCCGGTACCAATGTTGACAAGATTAGTTGGTTAGGTAACGACTTCTCAAAAGGGAGTGATTAAACTTCTCTAGAACAAAAAAACTTTTCTTGCTTTTAAGTGGAAAATTGAGAAGCAAACCTTCTTGTAGTAATGTATGTGCAGTACTTCAACAACCCTCTCGATTTACAAAAGTGAAAGGTTTAGTCATTGATCTCCAAAACATAAGATGATAACTTGGAGGAATAATACAACGAAACCACAGAAAATGCAGATTGGAACATGTTCTAGGCGGACCCAGCGCTGCCCACAACCTGATTGGCACTCCAGCTTCATGATTTGCTTCAATTATGAACATCAAGAACTCCATGTCCACTTTGGTTAGAAGCAGTTTTCATGTAAGGGTGTTGTTTAAATGCATATGAAATTTATGAAAAATATCATCTTTGCTATGTTTGATAGCGTCAGCTCTCAATTAAAATTTTACATGTAAATTTTGAGAATTTTAGTTTAACCTATATGCCAAATTTAGTGATTTTTGGAGACTTCTACGATTTTATACAAATTTTAGAGTGAAGCTTCTTCAATCAGGTTAAATTTTTCATTTCCATCAAACAAACATGGTTAAATTTACCACGTTAAATTCTTCTTGTGCATCAAATAGGGCTTCAGATTGAAAGAGGGAGAAATTTCATCCTGTAAATTTTTCTAGAAAAATTTACCATGGTAAATTTACCACGTTAAATTATTCCTTGTCCATCAAACGCACCCTAAAGTTCGGCCCTTGCAATGAAATATTCCTAGCTCTGCCCCTGCGCATATAATAGCTTTATCAACACATAATGCATTTCAAATTCCTGATTATGAAATCCATTGCTTTGCTTAAGCTATGTGTTTCAAGCAAAGCAGATTCAACATCAGCCTCATATATGAGATGTGAAGCTGTTAAACATGGCCTAAAAAATCACATTTAATTAGATTGCCCTATATATCATATCTGAAGGTCTAATATTGCATCAAACACTATACTGTTCCCATTACCAAACGACCCCTTTACCATCGAGATTCTCATTAAACTTTCCTTCTTAAAAGATTATTCCTTATGAAAATTCAATCATTCTTGCAATCTCCACCATTCATACAAAAATGCTGCAAAATGACTGCCGCAAAGTTAAGTAATCATCGAGGCTGTCAACGCTTAACCTTCTCTTTGCATCTAAAAACTCTTCCATCAAAGGAATTGATGGTGCATATTTTGGGTGAAGTGCAATATGTATATTGAAGGGCTAAGTCACCGGACTCTTTTATTTTACTGCTGCATCGGAGTCCGCATCAAGTCGGACATGGGTGCGACTCCGACTCACACCCGCACCCTGACATAGTTGAAGGGCTCATCATTGTCGTCACTGATGTCAACACAGTCCAAAACCCCAAAGTATGGAGGCTTTTGTGCCTTCCTTTGGAGAGACTATTGGCTGTAAACCTCTCACTCACTCTCACTCTCAAAAGATATGCAAAATATTCAAATGTTATGAGATCTTAAAACGTTAAATATGGTTCTTCTTTGTTGTAGGTTGAGGTTAGGTGTAGACTTACCAGTCCATTCCCACACAACAACTCAAAGTATTAAATTCTTGACCCCTTCAACTCGAAAGGTCTTTCATTCCCTAACCTCACGGGCTCCTTGGTCGACAGTTGCCTTCCCAACTACGCGTCTGCTCAGAAGAGTTCTATATATGCTACCAGGCGAACGACGAAATCTCTCGACCGGTGCCGTTCCGCCATGCACTTAACAAAGAAAAAAGTTGAAAAAATGCAACTCACACATGTTATCAGATGGTACTACTGAGATGGCCCCAAGAAGATCATCTAAAGTTCATGAATGACCAAAAAGTTAAATCTTAACAGCGTAAATAATCATGTCAAATGTGATCCAAGAGTTATTTTATCCTGGTAAATCATGGGCGTCTCTTCTAAAAGATGATGCTACTGTAAATTTGTGCATTGCATTTGCCTGCATGACATCCGAGCGAGACATGAAACATGCCGCCGATCCTGACTCGAGAAAATTTGCAACAGAAAGGCCAGGTTCAAGATGATCATTCTGACCCAATATCGTTAGAAATTGAAATGCAACTTGCTGTTCTTTAGATCGAACTCCTGAATCATGATTCGACACGCAGATTAATAACAATTGTCTCGCAAACCATAAAACAGATGGTTCTTAAACTGGGATTAGAGATCACCAAACCCGATCGTCAGGCAAGTTTCCCAGAAAGACCTACTTTTTTCCATCTCCCACTTGTTCAAATCGTAAGTGGTGTATGAGTTCTTTCTTGCAGCAGCATCGATGGCCTCCGCTTCATCTATATCTCGTTCATCGACCTCTCCTTTGGGCACCTGCAATCCAAAAGATGCAGTCTGTTCGCGATCTCCAATATCTTGATCATCTTCTTCCGTCCAAGAACGGAGATATTCGTTGAGATGATCTCCACTGCACGATTCAGCATCGTCTTCGAACATTGAAGGCGTTGGCGCGCAGATCACCATAGAGCTAAGGTTCTCAGAATCCCCACTCACTTCCAGACCAAAGAAATAGTGCCCTTGCAAGCTGCCCATTTACGCAGAAAGAGCAAAAGAGAGAGGCGGGGGGATACCGCTTCTTGGCACTCAGGTTCACATACATATATATATAAGTATTTAATAATATAGAAAGAAGAAAACTCGGATTGAAATTAGTGTTGGGTCAAAGTTGCGCATGGCTACAAAGACTTAGATTTAAGAGATTTCTGCCTCTAGGATGACAATAAAGCAAGAAAAAGGGTCCCATGTTCTAGATGGCCGTCTCTCTGTAAATCAAGGTGGAGACGTCAAACTCCAGCATACTTTCCAAGCCTTTTCATTTTCCAACACCGGCCATTTCAAGATTCTCAGCGCCCGATAAGGACAACGTGATTTTAGCAAGTGCAAATCGGTCGATGGATCAGTCCCCGTCATACCACACTCCCTATTCTTTGTCGCTTTTCCAATTGGCACCATCATTGGGATAATCAAACTATCCCTCGACTTCTGAATAATTTGAGTTCAAAAATTGCAAGAACTTACTAATCGAATCAATACATAGTCTTGTCTTTCTTATCAGACTTTGATGGTTGGCTTGAATCACTTCATTCAATTGGGTATGAGATGAGAGAAGACTGGGGCTTGGCGCTTTTGTTGACAATTTATGATGAAATACTCCGTCTGCCCAACCATGCCAAATCAATTTGATTCTCAAATGGTTTCAAATTGGCTGAATCTCCCAACTGTTCGATTCTATTCAGAATCTGATTAATTTTGATAACATTTCTCTCGATCAACATGCTTCTTTCTTTGGCAACAGCCCAATAAAGGATTTGAGTTGAATTAGGTGAGACACAGCTTAAGAAACAGCTGCATGCAAATGAATGACCCGTGAAGCTTTTTGGGTATGAGCCTGCGGCACGGAAACTTTTCTGATACGTTGGCGTACATAGTAAGACATCTACTTACCACGGGTCCTGGTTAGGTGACGGCCATTTAACCAGTCGTTGCAGCACGTGCTCGTATCTGTTTTTTTCCTTCTTGTTCTCTAGTTATTTGATTAGATGGGGCAGGAAAATTGGCCTCAAGGGGCCTAAAGTAAATGTTATAACCAGTAAATTACTCAGTTTCTAATTCGATTCTCACGACTCATAAGCGTCAAATCAAATTTCTTATGCAGGCCAATACACGATAAAAACAGAGATCAAAACAGAGCACAACTGCATAAAAAGTGTGCCAAGCAACTCAAATTGCTTGCGCAGCTTAGGTTACACAAATGCTTGCAATTGCAAACAGGTTCAGCAAAAAGCTCAAGAAGCCGTGTGGAGTTCCATCTGAGAAGGGCAGTCCAGCTCTGCTCGTTCATCTGTCCCTAGCTACAATATACAACCCGACAGACATCGAGCAGCTGATTCTTGTATAAAATACTCCTTGGTTTGAACCTTCTACTGCTTACATTGGTCTACCATAGTCGTAAACATCATGGAAACTTTAAATAAAAAATAAATAAAAAAATTGCAAGTCTAAATATATCTTAGCCGTCTTCCAAATCTTACCTAACATCGTATGCATTCTTTGATCGCCATATTCATCACTTGCTGTTGTTCTTTTTTTTAAACCAATGGTTGTTGGCCAAATTTTTGTGAGGGCTTCTAAATAGACCCATGACTATGGGAGGAACTAACAGGTGCAACCAATTAAAGTCGGGTGTGAAGACTCAAATCTTTGTATTTTGGGCCAACAAGTCAAAATGACAACTCCTACTTGACTAATAATTGAATTGCACACCTTAAATTTTCATTTCAGATACCTTAAAGTCCGCTACTAGATTCTGGAATCCAGATCAGTTCATATTTGGTGGTGGTTTTAAAATTCCCAGATCCTAAGCATGCCTCCAACCTGATCATGAGATCATAATAGAATCAACGGTAAAGCAGGAACAGTAATCGACCATGCTTAGATTGAAATAGAAATAGGCGCAGTGCAATTATACACACTACAAGTATACCACGTGATTATCATGTTCCAGAACCTAGAAACTAGCTCCTCAATCATTTTATTTGTATGAAATAGGATTTCGTGGAAGCATCACTAGCAAACAAATTGGAGTTAATGAAAGCATATCATAAACATCATTTTTCTTAAAAACTTCATAACTTCCACACAATGAACAAACAAAGATGACAAAAAAGTCTATGCGGCATGTGAAACACGAAACTCATCACCTTCAGAAGCTTCAATGGTAAGTTCGTACAACCGACCATCAGACAAAATCAACAGTCCTGCTACCAAGGGAAGAGGAGTGCGAGAGCATGAAGTGTTGGAGAATAGAGAGCAGAAGTGACCAGCCATCCGGACTGTAATTACCGATCCACTCATCTGTATGAATATTGTAAAACTTCTGTCCTGAAGTAAGGTTGCAGTATGATGGAATTGAGACCTTCCATAAGAAAATGCATATAGACGGTGGCAGAGCCAGGATTTTTTTTACGAGGAGCACTTGAGTCACAAACCACATTTGGTGTGGGCATCCGATATAATTTTGATTCATCACAGTATAATTGTGAGCCCTTCCAATGAATTTTTTTCATGGGCTGGTTTAGGCAGTAACCCACAACAGCCCTCATGTGTCTCCTCTCCGCCCCTGCATGCAGATAAATGTGTATAGCTTCTATAGCAGCTAAAATAATTATTCTCGACTGCCCAATGTTTTTCTCACCAGCCCAATGTTTGCCAGCTTATGCAGAAAGTGGTTTCTCAATATGCCTACCCTTCTAATCCAAAGGCCATGACGAATGCACTTTCGAAAGAAATAAACCAGTGTGCGTGGGAGTGGTGTGTAGTAAGTCCAGCATACATCTAACTAATTTTGGAATGCAAAGGTTTCAAGTATGGCACACTGAAGAATGAAGATCTTAAAAACTACGCTTTTATTGACATTCACCACACGCTTCACATATTCAATCGCCAGTCTCCACCTTTTAGACACAAGGCAAAACAGAAATGAAGTGAACCACCCAATCTTATATAACCTTAACAGGATTTTTTCCGTAAAGGAGAACAGAAGAAAAGTGCCGACAGCAATCAGGAACCTGCAAAGGTGGCAGCTAGGAATTAGGCTAAAGTGAACTCAACCATAAGAATGCAATTGACAAAGAAAATTTATGCTTAGATATCCACAGTTAGACAAGCTTTTCCACATCCAACTTAACACAGGAAACCTGGAAGGTGGCAGACCAAGTAAAGACCGACAAGTAAACCCCACACAGAAAGAGAGGCATAATCAACAAGCACATAACGGCATATGGTAACATGAACTCACACTTTGTAATAGAGAGTCCAACAAAGCACTTGAGACAGCACTGAACCTTCAAGCATACTTGCTTAGCAATGGCTTTGCAGACAAGAAGTCTAAAAGCCTAAAAATGTCAAGGCGACGGGTGACCCATTTTGTAAGTTAACCGAATCGAACCTGCAAAACATACACAGCCAGATCTGTCCTTACCTATCAGCAGGAAATAAAAAAGAGCAAAGAAGATATCCAGATGCATCATCAGTTCAGCAACTCACTACCAGAAATGATACATGGAAGGACAACATCCATTTAAATTGAATTGAATAATTAATTGTAGTCATCTACAGATACAAGCCTCCTGGTGCAAATTGCACAAAAAAATATAAAAATCTGAAAAAAATGATGTCAATCCCTGTGAAAGAATTGCCGGTTCCCATCTTAATGACAGGATAGACTAGATTACATATAGAACCATAAATAATCTCCCCTTCGCACTACAACAGCTGATAAAGTTGGATCCGCATCACAACTTCATTAGCAGTTGGAACATAGTGTACAATGAGCTTCCTTCATCCTTTATACATCAGTAAGGCTTACTTTGTTTGTTGTCTCTCTTTAGTTGTACCTTCAACTTTTTACCACCTAATTGGCTGCCATTCATTGTATTGATGGCAGACTGCGCTGCTGATGGTGAGTCATAACTAACAAAACCTGCATAACAAGAAGTTTTATTTGTCATGGAGAGGAAACATCATTTTTGTCTTATTCACCGGCCAAGATGAGTAAGCCTGATTACCAAAGCATTTGCTAACTCCAGTAACTTTGTCGATGAAGACTTTAGCACTCAAAACTCGACCAAATGGTTGAAAAGCATTTGCAAGCTCTTGATCACCAAACTCCTGGGGAATGTGATAAATAAAAAGATTTGCTCCAGGAGGACCTGCTTCATGAGAGGTAATAGACTCAGTACTCAAAACAAGCATCAAGTGCACCTTGAAAGAAGTGGAGTATATCCAAGTTAAAGCTCGTTAACTAACCTTCCACCTGTCCAGAGGAGCTTCTGTTGACATTCACAGCGGATGAATTGGACTCAACCACTCCATGTTGTACTGAACCAGGTGTAACAGCCATAGGCCTCTGACTCAACATGCCACCAGAATATGGCACAGCATATTGAAGGCCTGAGAAAAAAGAATTCCATAAATTACTGCCTCAACCAAGGGGTAAAAGGATCATGATGCAGCATATCTCAAGAGTTAGCATGTACCTCGTTGATTGACTGCTGGAAGAATGTTCTGATAGCCAGGTTGGTTTTGCATTGATGGCACGTACTGTAGAAGCCCAAAAGTCCCAGGACCCTACAGGAAAAGCATGTCATACTTTCAAGTATTGAGAAATCAATATAAAAGGACAACATTCAGTCAGTGAGGCTGCAAATAAACATGGTTGCAACTTGCTCGAAACAAGAGGTAACCCCATTATCCTGCTTATGGGCTTTTCTTTCGTTTACAAGTTTCCATCAGTCCAGAGGTTCAGATTATTTTTTTACAAAGACAGCCATGCCAGCACAACATCACAAAATAATTAACGGAAGGAACTATTATAATTTCACCCAAAGTTCACCATTCTAACTATTTTATCACATAATTATGCTTTCAACACAATGACACATCTAACAAAAGAAAAAACACATTATTTGATCTTTGTTGAACTTAGAAGTCGTATTTCAAGAACCAAGGTTTTTGGACAGTAGGCAGTTTTTACTCCCCCAAAACTAAAGGCACTTTAAACTAACCACCATCAAGTGTTGCAAGCAGCCTAATCCTTTTCAAAATATGTCTTTTATAAATTGTATAGATGACAGACCGACACAATACAACAACTGGTTGCTCGAAGCTGACTCAAGTACCAGGTTGAGCATATTCAAATTTGCATTCTAAGCTGCTTTGTTTTAGCATTCAGAAAGGCTATAAATGAACCAAAAGAGGTTATAAACCAACTGCTATGTGGTGCGTATGAATAAACATGACCAACAAAGGGAATGCATATTAAACAGCAACAGAAAAGTCTCTCTCTCTCTCTTCCTGCTGCATAAGTAGAAAAGTAACCCAATTCCTGCAAGGAGGATCACTCAATCCTTTATCCGAAAGAATACCGCATTGGGATCATTCATGGAACTAGAATTCATCATGATGCCAAAAAACACATGTAAGAACCATCCACTTTTGGGTTGGATTATGTGATACTCCATCCAAACATACCAAAATATATGCCAAGCCCACACAAAAGAGGTAGATGCCAAGAAAAGAAACCGAACCTGATAACCGTATCCATTATATGGAGGAATATAGCCCATTGGCATAGCCCCAAAAATGGATGCCTGCTGTGGAGAACCAGGTACTGGCGCATGAGAAGGTTGAGACATAGCCTTTTGAGCCCGACGAGCCTGCCTTTCCTTTTCAGTATCAGCCCATTTTACAACCAAAGGCACACTGCAGCCCTGGTAATGAGACGAAGCATACCATAATTGCCTTTCTTGAGTAACATGACAATAAAACGTATTCAAGAACCACCCCAAAGAATAATAGAAAGAAATAACAACAAGACTTTCTCATAGGTTTCTAAAACTAAACGCATGAACAGGAAAAAAAATCAAGTGCTAAATGAAAAGTACAAAATCCCATAGGATCGCTCCTATACTTGAGAAAACCTTTGTTTCCATTCAACTGTACTCGACTCTAGTTATTCACTCTACTTTAAATGGGTCACAAAGCAGTTTTTTGAGCACCAAGAATGCAGGGAAGCATGCATACGTGCTACTTTAAATTTAAAATTCCAGGTAAAGGTTTGCTCCAAGACAGAAAAAAATTATAGAAATATCTTTAGACCAATTAGTTTGTGCATTAGCTGAAGTTCAGAGAGAGGCCTCCATGAAATAGAGGAGTACTAACAAAGGCGATTATTGTACTATAAATGCTGAGCAGACCGAATAAGTAAGCAAAACCAAAACCATCATAACATCAGCATACCATACATACTATCATCGTCAAATATATAGAATTATAGATGCCATAGGAGACGTGCTATGGGAAGACGTAAGCCTTTGGCAAATAGGCTTAAGCAAGATGAGCAACATCAGGATGCACATACAGTAATCAATGCAGTCACAAATATCACTGTTCTCTTTCAAAAGAACATCAAAAAAATGTAAAAAATAAAGAAAAACTGTGCATCTAGAAAAAAAATGCTACAAAAGAAAATATCAAATTTTTCGCACTTGTCAAAAAAAAATTGAACTTTTATCAATGACCTTGTAAGAAAGTTATCAAAAAACTCAAACTTCCTTAACTTCTTTATTCTTTATTATTTTTTTTATATTTTTGAATTCTCAAGGTTTTCCTGAGAAAGCAAACTTCCCAATTAATACTTGATAAAATACCTCACCAATAATAAACCCAGGAACGGTATTTCTGACAATGCTACAAGGTCCTCTATATATGTTAAAGGTTGCATACTAGTTATATCTTGCTTCCTGAACCATGATAGTCATGTCACACAGGTGCCAATACAGTTCTAACTATGTCCATACTCAAGCTGCAGTCTGACTGGACGTGGTTGGGGAAAATTCGTCCACCTGATTTCACTATAGCACATGCACACAGAAACACACCTACATGCAAAGTACACAGCCATATTTAAGAACTAATAACTTCCCTTCCTTAGACCAAGTGAGAAGACCGAAAGGAAAAACCTCTTATCTTTTCCAGTGATCTGAGTTGTAAACAAGACGTAGTAACCCACTTTTAGCCATGATGGCCAACTCCAGCACTTAAACATATATACACATTTCCAAAGCATGCTAACAACTAAAGTGTATCTTTACAAACAATATACACAAATGCACAGTTGCCGGACTCAAACAACTCCCTGAGTAACCGTGTGAAATCCAAATAACTCCCTTAATCCTGGCGTGAAATGCCATAATTTGATTGGATACAGCAGTAGTCACTGGACCTTAGAGATTGCAACAGGAGATCCAGATCCTAGGTTTTTGACATTCCTTCTACTATACTTTATTCTCCTTTTCAACAAAGAGAGAAAAACCAAAGCACTTCCTGACATCTGCCTCATTAAGACCTTCCTCTAACCACTTTAACCATCCTTTCAACCCTAAAGACAACCAAATAATCAGACTGTTCTGAAAATTCAATGATAGCTCTCTATACTTAAACCTCTGAAAAATCCAAAATTTTGGAAACTAAACTATTTGTACTTTCTGCTTATTAACTTTCTACTAACTTCAATGTACTTTACACGGAGTGATGAAGTGTACTTAGTGATGTTGAATTCAAAAGGTCAAAGTAAACCTTTATATAGTAACATAGAAACAGGATGTTGTTTTTTTCACCAGCCTCACATTTCTTCTAGTTCAATGACCAACAGTATTGTCTCAAAAATGTAACCACATAGTGACATCACACTTGACATCTGTCAATTTCAGAGTGTTGCCAGCAGCCATATAAGAGAACCCCCCACCCCCCAAAAGACCAACAACAAAAAAAAGTTAAAAACCCACATGCATGAACAGATCTAGTTGTCTAACTATGAAAGAGAAAATAAAGAAACCTTCAAGTACACTTTATTCTTTATAGAAACAAGAATCTCTAATCTAGGTCAAAGAGATAAAAAAACCAGGTAAGCGCATAGAAAAATTCCATCATAAAGAGTCATAACTAAGCCTAGAACAATTTTATGAAGGATTCCTTCAACATGACGGATAAGAAATTAGATTTTCTAACATTCATTTCTGCAAGCACAAACCTCCATTTTATGCTTCCCGTTGAGAGCTTCTATAGCTGCAACAGCCTGATCTTTCTTTTCATACTTCAAGAAAGCACACCCTACATCATAACGATATCAAAGACACTGTATTAAACTCAAATTCCATACAAGATGAGTTTATGAAGTAAGTGATCACAAAAGAATACCTTTACTTGTCTGTTGGGAACCTCTCAGAATTTGTAAGTCCTTGATATTTCCATATGTAGAAAACAAAGCAGAAACCTCAGCCTCTGAAACAGTCTTTGGCAGCATTCCAATGAAAAGCTTGTGCTCTGCAGATAAGAATGCCATGAAACAATTGTTAAGCATGATAATGGATATGCATCTGATGAAAAAAAATGAGACTGATCTGTCATTCCTCACCTAGTCTTTCCAATTCCCCATCTGCATACTTCACTTGCATTGGACTGGAAGCCTGAAAGAGAATATATGGTATGATTTACTTCCATCCAAAAGAAGCCCACCAATATCCTGAGAAACCATTGGTGGGAGGTGCTATGGAAGAATGAATAAGTGGGTTTAGAACAGAAAGCTTGAAGATAAGTGAATAAGATAAGAAGAATGGAAATCCCAGAGTATAAGTGATTAGACTGTAATTCAAACTGCTTCATAAATGGTGCTTTTTGCTCCCCTGATGTATCCTACTTCCTTATCATCACATAAAAGTACCACCAAGCAAACTAGACATAAAACTGTATAAAAGAACGGCAACAAACAGTATTTACAGATAAATTTCAAGCAATGGCCCTGTATCAAAAAGCGTGTCATGAACTTCACTGTAGTTAACTTTCAAGCAATGGCCCTATGCTCAAAAGTCTATCATGCGGTTTCATTGTAGTTTTTCTTTATTTTTCTCTTCTTACAAATGGAAGGACATGCACACACATAAATACAAAGTTTTGAAGAAAAAAGTAGTTTATTATTTGATTTTCTTTATCCTCTCATAAATGAGAAGGCCCCTCATTGACCAAAAATTGGATTGTTAAAGACACTGGATTTGACCAGGTTTGCATCTTTGGGCTTTCAACCACTGGCCAATATATCCAGTTACTTGGTCAGAATGACAAGTAAGGGAAGTCAGTATTTATCCCTTCTCCTTATCGGCAAAATTTATGAGACTGCTAGCACAGATCCACATACGCACACAATCGTGTAAAACCGGATCATGTAAACCAGAGTACATCGCAGCAATTATGTTGGACAGTAAAAAGTGAAAAGACTAGTACATCATTCAGAGATTATGTGAGAAGAACTGAAGCATGAATAAGTCAACTTAGAGCTGGCATGCACATCCATAGTGAATCTGCATTTTATTATACCACATGTTTCAAGAACCTTAAATAGGTATGTTTTGATAATCAAGTCCTAGTTTGGATTCATGAGATAGACCAGAACCAACATGGACACTGACAATCACAGTTTGCATTCAGGATTTATGACATAGATTAGAACCAACGAAGACGTAAAAAACCCTTTGCAGATAGCAACTTCCATAAAGTGCAGAATCAAACAGCTGAACGCTTTAAAGTAACAAACAACAAAATTTTTAAGAGAACTCATGGAACGAACCCCTGGCAGAGTCCGCTTGTTGTGGCATGCATTCACTGCCTTATCAGCCTCCTGCCTTGACGGACATATGACAAAACAGCATCCTGAAAAACAATCACAATGACAAAGCTGAAAGGTAAACCCTACTGTCAACCAGTTGTTTGGATACAACAAGCAAAAAACCTACTTCAGCACAAGCAAACCAAAAAACTTTTACCATATATGCTTATAGAGAAGTTTCTTCAACCAAATTTCACAAATCAAGCAGCACTATGTCATGTACATACAAAAAAATATGTTGATACTGAAAGCATTTCAGTAAGGCCTTACCAGTTACCTCATCCTAGTTAATATTTACCAATGCCTTTTGAAAAACGAAATATATTTCTTAACTTAGATTAACCAAGAAAAAAGCAGGGTTGTATTATCTAAAATAAGGTACATTTTTCATTCAATCTACTAGTCCAACCTTAATTGTTTAAAGAGATAAAAAGAGAACCTAAAAGAAAATAGTGGCATCTGCTGATTATTTAGTATATCCTACGTTAGAGCGTCTTATGCCCTCGAACAGGGCAGGGTGCCTTGTGCATGTGCTTAAGAAGTCGTTCGTTCGATGAAATCCACCCCAAGGCTCAAGAAGCATTAAACATAATAACCTCAATTTCACTTCGAACGTACTCTCAGGGATCTTGCACTACACATAAGGCATTCCTGGTCATAAGAACACTGATCCCAGAAAATGGAAAGAACAATGGGAACAGAAAAATGCAGATAATCAGCAAGAGATATTCAGATGTTTTTTCTTCCTGAAGGGTTCAGACTTCAGAGCATTTGTTTCGCAAAATACTAAAGCACGTTTATTTATTTCTTTTCGGAGCAGAAAAATGAACAAGCAAATATAGTTCATCTAAGATTGAACCTCACTAGAGAGCATTTAAATCGGAGAAGGAATCCTAGAGAAAGCGAAAATTCAGAATGCCAGCATAGGCACCCAAAAAAAAGTTAAATGCTACCGTGATGATTGAACGAAATTATGCGGTCCAGCCAACCAAAAACTTATAACGGACAATAATAGAAACCACCTGCCTTCGCTTCTTTGTTTTCCGTTCTTGTCTAGCGATGGACCAACTGTAACAATTATACATATTCACTAGTATCCTAAAAGCTTGAAAACAGAGTGACCAGAATAAACGGTCCAATTCCCCGACCAACTCAAAACAAGCCAAATCAACTCGGAGGCCGCGTCCAACGAACGTCGATATTGACCATTCTCACTAAGCTTGTTCTCCCGATTCATCGACATGCACAGGCAGACATACCATGGTAACAACAACCTGATCGAGAAAAACTCAAAAAGAATCCAGATTCTCTTCCGTGTACTAAACGATCTACATATGCGCCTGAGACGGGCTCTAGAATGAACAATTGCAACAGAAACAGACGTTCAGAAGAAACCAGAAACTCTGATCTCAAATCCCGGGAAGATACGAGTAGAAAAGGATCCCAGATCAACAGCTACCGGATCCAGCGTTGAAACAGATCAAACAGAGAGAGAGAGAGAGAGAGAACGAGATAATTGCCTTACCGCGAGAGGCCTTGGTGGCCTTATCCTTGATGATATTGACCTCGTCGACAAGCGCGACCTCCTTGAACATAGCGAGGAGCTGCGCCTCGGTCATGTTCTTGGGTACCTGCCCGACAAAGAGCTTTACGCTCTCCTCGGAGTTCCGCGAAGATCCATCTTGCTCGTCAGCCATCTCCCTCCCTTCTCCTCCTCCTCCTCCCTCCAGAACCTTCCCCTCTCCTGTCTTCTCCTCCTTTCGCAACTCTTACAAGAAAAGGAGAGATGGAGCGATGGAGATCCCTCCGTGCCTGCGATCAGATCGTCTTCTCCGTCGTCGTTTCCATCCTCTTCCCGAGGTGATCATGAGAAGTGGGACAACGCCTCCCCTCTGGCTCGCTCGCTCGCTCGCTCTCTCTCTCTCTCTCGACTTTCCTCCTCCCCCTTCTCCTTCCAATCAGAGGATGAATCGCGGCTCGCAGACGACTGCTTCCGTCTTTCCTGCGCTTTCTCTCTCCCTCCGGTCGAGAAATGGGAGAGAGAAGAAGAAGCAGCGAAAATATACCGCGGGTTCGCAAGATTTTGACCAAATGGGCGCTCCGTGCTCCCCACTTTTCAATTTCCTAAACTACCCTTCAAGGCCGTTGGCCGTTTGGCCCTTACCGCCTCAAGAAATAATGCCGACTTGAACTCCCATCTAAGTTAAATGACAAAATTACCCTTAGACTCCGTTAATCTTCTTTTTCAGGAGACGCCTCACATTCTTTAAACTATTTCACAGAAGCCACAATTATAAAAAAAAAATGCAAAAATGAAAAACAGAAAAAAACTTCAAAAATATTTAACGAACGATTTATAATGTGTGACACCCTTGAATCGGCCGATGAACCGAATCGACTGGCCACCGACTCGCTTCAATCGACCGATTCGACCTGTCTTGTTTTGGAAAACCTCTCTTCTATCGGCGGATTCAAGTATTCAACTCCGGAGACGTGTTCAGCAATCATAGAAGAATTGACAGTTAAACTATTTCTTTCCCATTTAAAAACAAAATTAATTATTAATATGTCCTTGGTACTTAACCATTAAAAAAAAATCTATGTCGTTAAATCTTTAGGTAGATTATAAATAATAATATAACTGATGATATAAATGTATGATGTCATCGTTTTTTATAATTTTTCTTTAAGAAAAAAAGAAAGCACGTAGGGAGCTAATCATGTGTGTTGAAACTTTATTTAAGTAAAGCTTGTTGAGAAAAGAAATTCTCTTCAATTTTATATTATTGAAAAGGCAATTGCAGACACGACAAGTTAAACCAACTCAGCTATGCCTTAATCTCTAAGACTTAAGGTTGTTTTCATTATAATAACGGGGAAGACAGACAACTAATATAAATAAAAAAGCACAAAGTCATGAATTCATATATGAAAAAAAAAATGTCAACCTTAGCTCTGGAGGAAAATATTTAACCTCTCATATGAGGATCTCCATGAAGATGGTTAGATGGTTAGGTTGATGGGATAGTAAAAGTTTGGTTATCCGTTTGATTTCTATGAGTGTTACTTCTTTGACTATGAACGATGGCAAGCGATAATCTCGAGTTGATGAGTAACTATACGTTCACATATATTTTGAAGCGGACAACAACAAAAAAATTGAAAAGGTATAACCTATTGTTTTTAAATTTTTCTTTTCATTCTTCATGAAATATGTTCTCTCATATATATATATATATATATATATATATATGATTAGCCGGAAATTAAAAAAAAAACAAAGAACATGCAATGGAAGAATATATGCATGGAAAACACAATGTCTTTGTTACCATATTATGTGTGCATAGAACAACCATATTATGTGCGTATAGAACTACCATATTATGTGCATATATGTTAGTTCTTAATATTTTTTTTTTTAATTACATCTAAATTTTAGAAAATTTCACTTGTCGTATATAATAATTTTGAAAAATGATATTTCAGTCAATGTCAAAATTTAAAAAAAAATCATATGTGGATCGCACAGAATGAAGACAAAAATTGATTGCTAGCTGTGTTGCCGCCACGGCACCGTTATGATTCATTACTGCTACGAGAGTCCAATGATTGGGGCCTTCTCTTTCTCTTTCCCTTAGAACTCTTCCATCCAATCTGAGCTGTAGCTGCCTCCCTTTAGTGGCAAACCTACCACATTATTATACACACCTAGATAACAAAGTTCTTTCTATACAACTCAAGAGAATTTTTATGAAGCGCTCAGACCTTTGTGCTCTTTGTCAATTTTAGTTTAATAAATGTGATGTCACATTATATTTTTCAGGTAGGAGTATCTGTGTTAGGATATAAACTTCTCACGAGATAAACCCTTTCTTCGGCAAAATATACTTGTTTCTTTTAATGGGTGATGAAGAATTGATTGAAATCTTATGCATGTAATTGTGTGAATTCATGATGCTTTATTAAATGTTGCTATTGGCAAGTTTAATTAATAATCTTAATCATAGTTGAGCTTCGTTGGGTCCTCCATTTGCACTTGAATAAGCACCTTCTCTTCAACGGTAGACGTGGCGCTCGAGCTACCTCCTCGTGTGCTGGCCATGCCAATCTTTAACTACTTCATGCACATCAGATATATAGTTATTAATTCTCTCTCTCTCTCTAAAGTTGAACTATTTCATAAGATTTATAATGAATGGATGTTTTGTTTGGAGCTAAGTAGATCAGTGTTATTCTCCTGTCTCTCCTCTTTCTATCTCTATCCCCCTAGAGAGAGAAGGAAAGGTATGACAATGTGACATAGAGTAGATGTGGCGCTCCAGCTGCCCATTACAATCTTAACTACTTCATGTGATTTATAATGAACTCTCTTTCTTTCTCTCTCTAAATTTGAACTACTTTATGCGAGTCACAGTGGATGCTTTAGAGGTACAGTTGGAGGCTAAGTGGACCGTGTTGGAGCTTTGCGATGAACAATCTAGATAGCGCATAAACAGAAATGCAGAAATCGAAAAGAACATTCATGATTCATGTGTGTGTTTCATAGAAGGGCGGAAGAAGAACCTGTAGAGGCGACCGCCGACTGAATGTCGGCGGCTGTGGGAAGAACGGCTACCGTCCCCAATGAGTCGTTCCTCAGCGGCATTGACGGTGGCGGTGGCGGCAATGTGTTTCTCTCCTCAGCCATAGCAGCACAGTGATGGGGACAGGCAACTCACGTATGGCTAAGGGGACCGATTACTCAGACCGGATTAACTTGATGTGTCTCTCACCATCACGAGACATGTGTATTTATACTTAAGGTCCGAAACGGATATGGACCCGTATCGACACAGGACTATCCAGATAGGGAAATCCCAACAATCTCCCACTAGTCCAAGTCGATATCAAGGGTACACAAAATGAATGGATTAGCCTTAAAATCCACTCCAAGGTCCCACCTTGTTGTCTTACAAAACTTCTCAATAACCAAATGAGAATACAAAATAAACAACAAGCTTAATGAGAATCAACAAACTGTATGTGATCACATTCAAAAAATGTTTGCATAATAGTGTGCTTACATTGAACTACACAAACCCATCCTCTTAACATGTTCAAAGAACATACCAGATGCTAGCGCTTTAGTAAGAGGATCTGCAACCATATCTGTAGTCCCAATGTGTTGAATACACACTAGTTGATTCTCTGTCCTTT